>JARHVA010001638.1:2752500-2857500 GCA_037957365.1 Torreya grandis
TACAAAAAGAACAAAATAAATTATATTATGTGGTTGATATTTACCACATACTTATTTTAAACAAATAATAAATCTATTTCCTCTGAGAAATAATGGCATGCAAGATACTTCTTTTAAATAATGCACAAAGAACAAAATGAATTATATTATGTGGTTGGTCTTTACCACATACTTATTTTAAACAAACAAGAAATTTATTTCCTTAAAAAAATAATGATATGAAAGATACTTATTTTAAACAAAATGACTAAACACAATAGAGTCTCATGATCATTTCAACTATATTTTTGACTAACTCAAAAATACCCATTTCATAGATTTTGAGTAAAAGATTTGTAGATATACACAAAATTTCCAATAAAACCAACATGCATAGTGTTTTGAGCAAATATATTTAAACAAATGTCTTTTAGGGAAATATTATTATATTTATTCATTTCAATTCAAATGACTATGCATGCAAACAACTGATCTCAGTCTTTAAAACTAAAAAAACACAAATCCATACCTTTTAATCATATGGACACCAACTTAGAAATTGTCTAAGCCTTTGTTTCTAACCTCTCAACCCAATGTTATGACTATCAAAGCTTTTCTTCCAACTACTAGAGCTTCACTTACCAATAGCTTGCATAAATGACAAGAATCAAGAAACCATCGCATATGTATTTGAGAAACTTACATTAACCTTATGGGTGACATGTTGGACCAACATTAAATTTTACCTTGGGCCCCCTCAATATGATGATGTTAATTCACTAAAAAATGGGGAAAAATATAAACCTCGATCCCCATAGCTTTAATTCCACCTACACCACATTCAATGCTAGAAATAAAACAAACATTAGGTTTAAAAATTATTTATTATTAAGTTTTTTAGTTATTAAAACCATGTAAAAGGAAGAACATATGGCACCAAATAATATTCAAAACATTTTCATAGAATAAAATATAAATATGAACTTAAGCTTATTGTGTCTTAGGTGTTCCTTATCTCTCTCTCTCTCTCTCTCTCTCTCTCTCTCTCTCTCTCACACACACACACACACACACACACACACACACACACACACACACACACACACACACACACACACACACACACCTAGTGATTCTAGACTAACCTATACATATCTTATATAATTTATTGGTGAATCAAACCCATACATACATAATAACTATGGTGAATCTATGTCCTAAAATAGGATTGAGTATAATCTATAAGGTGTGTGTGTGTGTGTGTGTGTGTGTGTGTAGTAATTCAAGACTAACTTATATATATCTCGTATAATTTCTTGATGAATTAGACCTATACATGCATAGTAACTTTAGCAAATTTGTGTCCTAAAATAAGATAGAATATAATCTATAAGGTGATTATAAACACATATATAATAAATTATATAAAATTGAGGATATTTTACCTATGTATATTTTTGTACAATTAACCATTTTCAAAAGTGAAAAAACCTACTTATAGCATTTTGGCTATAAATAGCGTCTAAAATTTTTCTTGCTTTGAAGATATAAGTTTTTATTGATAATTTTAGAGGAAGGTGCACCATTGTTTGTGAAAATCTAAGTTTTTAATGTTCAAGTTTGGTGTTTTTGCATATTGGACTGTGCTTTCTATTTTAGCCATGACCTATTGGTTTAGATGCATGACCTTTTCCTTGCGACCCATTTCCTACATTCAACAAATGATTGTACATAGGTTTTAATAAACATGACACACATGATTATAAATATGATTCTCAATGCTGATATGGTTTAGATGCATAGACTACATACACTGTAATAATGAGTGACATAGATTGTACCTAAAGCTTCGTAGAACCTATATCTTGACAAAACATTTTTTGGACTACATGACTTATTTTCTTGGATGAAGTTATTTATGAGATCATGTCAAACTCAATGGAATCACAACACTATTCATATTCAAAGGGAAATTATTTTGAGATCTATTCATTTATTATACTCTTGAGCATTGTAAAATTAATCCTCTAGAGTTTTAGAGTAGTTGAATTTCTTCTAGTAGTTGAATTTATTCTTCTCCCTTGCATACTTGTGTTACTTTTTATATATGTTTTGATTATATACACTTGATTATAAAGTGAAAACCTATGTAATATTAGGGGAATTTAATGACTATTAAAAAAAAAATCATTTGGATACATTTTTAACTGAGTCTGATGTCTATCACATTGGGCGTGCATGGTTACCCATGGTCATGTTGACTCATCTATCTCCACTAGGGAGATACCATATGAGGATAGTTGATTTTAATTTAGTTTTTCTTCTTGGAAAGGAAAACTATGATTTGTATTAGATGTACATGGAACTCTTACTCATGGAATATGACCTTATTTCATTTATATATAGATAGATTCATGTTCCAACTAACCCTTATCAATACAATGATTGGGCCAACTCTTGTGACTATGTTTATGGTTACTTACTGATACATGTTTCATGGGAAATAAACCACCATGTGGAGCAAAAAAGTGTCCCTCTAATATTTTGAGCACTCTTTAGATTCTTTTTAGAGACCTTGTTGAGATTTATATCACTCCTATTCATCTTTTTACTATCTCTTTATATACTATTATACTATTATGATGACACATTCCTGATGGATAATGATTTTCCTTATATCAAGCCACTTATACAAGATGAGATTATTCTTGACCTTATCTATCCTAATATAGAATCTACATCCATTCCTATTTAGGATATTTCTCTTCTAGATCCTTCACATATTTTTACTTGAGAGGACTATACTAGTGATAGTACACCCATTGAAAACATCAATAACTCATATCTTCCTATGGATACTTATTTTATGGATCAATAGGATTCATATACAACATCTTTAGTTTCAAGAGTTGTTGAGCCATACTCCACACTCCACATGGACATTCTTTCAATGAATATTCCCTACCCTTCTTTTGACAGGTTCACTTTAGTGGCATTACATTTAGATCTTGTGCATGATTTTGATATACCTATATCATACTTCAATTTTGGACCATACTTAGAGATTTTGGTAATGATACCTTTAATTTACATTATGGAATGGGTAGATTTTCAATAAAATCATCATGTTCTTCATCTAACAAAGGGAAGAAACATTTTTTGATGTAGATGGAGCTTCTTTAGTCTTCAGGTAAATGATCTCATCATCGACCTTGGTCATTTTATAAGATTTACTATAGGTAGCTTCAACACCTTCTATGTGGAATTCTTAGTTATTTATTTTTTATGTACTAGGTACCTCATCAGGGCTTTGTGATGGGACCTAATTATTATACCCACCTAAACTATGCTTAAGGGGGCTATTGGTGTAGGATTTTTACTACTATGTGGTTTCACCTACATACTCTAGTTAGCTCGTTTATGTGTCACTTAGGTGTTTAATAAAGATCATTAGGGAAGATAATCCCACATTCATGAGGATGTGAGGACATATCTATATTCCAACTACATATGTGCCTTTACTAGAGATATTTGACTAATTAATCTAGAATAAACATAGAATGCTATTGCATTTGCATGATTTTTCACATTATGAAGTTTTTTCCTCTCATGTGTTATTGATTACAGTACTCCATATAGTTTCAATTTCATGTATTAGATCCTATCTAGCTATCTATCCTCAAGTGTGGCCCACTCTAACATAATTAAATTTTTATTTTTTAAATTATTTTAATATTTTTTAATTTTTAGAATATTTAGAAATGTACAAACTACCCAATGATCTCACCCATGTGGGGAGCATAAAAATTTGTGAGAAATAGTAAATGGATGACTTTATCTAAATAAAATATGGTAGATACATGTATATACAAATCATAAAATATATCATGTGTGTTGTAACCCTTAGTTATATTATCATATTTATATAACATATTAGTTATGTCATTCCAATCATCTTCTACATAATCATAATTATAATATTAGTCATTCTCTTGATTCTAAAATTGTGGTATGTTACTATTATCTTTATTTGTATTTTTATGTGTAAAAAAAACTTCCCCATATTGTGGTATTGAACCTTCATATTTAGTTTGCTTTGTTATATGTGTTATGTCATGTTATTTTGATAAAATTTTAATATCTATATTTTCTTCATAGATATTTTCCTTTGTGTGCTTGTTATAAATATATTCCCTCTTTTTAAATGGAAATGACCTTATCTTCATGATCAAATGTAATGCAATATTTTTTTATATTGATCATTCCCTATTGATTTTAACCATGAAATTCCAAGCACAACATTTTATGGATTTGTATGAGAAATAATAACAAAAATAAGATGAAATTATTTTGAAGCAAATAATATTGTTAACTTAATTAATCTTATACATGATGTTGATGTTGTAGTTTGATCTATGTGTTGAAGCTTATATCCAAGAGATGCAATAAATGATATAGAATAAAAATTCCTATATTGAGAGTCCATAACCTTGACATTGGTAAATTATTTTCCATCTATGTGAGTAGTGATAGTGAAAGTTTATTGATATGAAGAAGGGTTTGTAACTACCTCCTTTAAAACCACACTTATAGCATGAGTTTTTTTAGGTATATATTACTTTTGACCTTCCTTTGAGAGAAATTATTTTAATATTATTTATTTGTCTTGAATTTATTATTGCATTTTTTATAAATTATAATTCAGTAAATTTTCTTTTTTGGTGTATTCTTTTTGTAATTTTTCTTTATCATTTTGTTATTTTAGTAAATTTTATTGATCTAACTTGTATTTTTGTATCCAAACTGATCTTTAGGTTACATACTCATTATGTGAGTGGGTTTATTGATTGATGTATCTATTATAGGATAACCAATATTAATGATACTTTGTATTTTTTCTTTAAATTCAAAAATTTATTTGTATGATGCCCATGCATTCTATGATATGAATAATAGTATTTTGATCTTATTCAAGGATGCATTAGAGGTAATTTGATCACTTTATTTCAAATAATTTATATTAAAATTTCACTTGGACTCTTAATAGCCTTTTTCATACTTTTTGAATCAATAGTTGTAGATGTATTATATTTTGGCTTCCCATCTTGATATGAAGTCTTGTTAATTGTACAATAGCTAGATATATATATATATATATATATATATATATATATATATATATATATATATATATATATATATATATATATATGATTAACATTATCACACTATGGATTATTTGTATATATGATATTATGTTTAAGTGATATGATATTTGAACTAAAATATTGATTTTGATTTTATA
This sequence comes from Torreya grandis, assembly GCA_037957365.1. NCBI lineage: Eukaryota > Viridiplantae > Streptophyta > Pinopsida > Cupressales > Taxaceae > Torreya > Torreya grandis. The sequence continues at coordinate 2,757,785 of JARHVA010001638.1, forward strand.
GCTCTTCTATTGACTTGATCATAATGTTTATTTGATCTTTAAGGGATTCAAAAGCATAAAACCTAGGTATTTATAATGAACATATATACAAAAACCATAAAAATGGGATGTGGAAGGTGGAGGAGGTTGAGGAAGGACATGTTGGTTACATTAATTTGAAACTATAGGGTGGCTCAACTTAACTTGTGGGATAATGATAATATGGACATGGTAAGAGGGAAAATAGATATCACCATCTTAAGGGTTAAGAATATACCTTATAACATCTCGAATATATGATTGTTATGATTGAATATGCATAAAAAATACATTAAAATTATATGTGGGATGTGGAGGGGGTGGAGGAAGGACATGTTGGTTACCTTCATTTGACACTATAAGGTGGGTCAACTTACCTTGTGGGATAGTGATAACATGGACCTAGTTAGAGGGAAAGTAGCTATCACCATATTTAGGGTTAAGAAGATACCTTATAACATCTTGAATATATGATTGCTCTTGTTCCTATGTTATAATTGATTTTTTAAATTTTGGCATTATTAATGTTTGTCTTACCTTGTGGTTTGATTCATTTTATTGCATTATTATGAATGCTTTTCTTGATCAAAGGAATATAACTTAGCATAAATACTATATATGTTTGAAATAAAAAGTACTCATCCATTATAGCCATGAAATTGTTTGTAAATAATAATAAAATTAAATTAAAAAAAGATTTTTTTTGAAACTCTGGGACAAAAAAATTAAAAACCCTAAGACAATATTCGAAACCCTAAAAGGTTGGAACTCAAAGTAATATCTAGGGTTAGACAATGTTTGAACAATAAATGGGTTCACCAAATGTTTTATCTTGAATTGAATTAATAATGAAATAACCCTAATTTAGATAAATGCAATAGAATAATATAGGGTGATATAAAGTCACTTTTAAATAGTAAATTGAATATAAATGAAATAAAATAATGACAAACAAGGCTATACTATGCAATTGAAGAATGAACTTAGATTTTTGATTCATCTAGTTGACTATGTTTATTGAATTAATGTAGAAATAGGAAAACAAGATTAAACCCAAAATCTTCCTAGAAGCTAGATTTGAGCTCACAAAAGAATAAAAATACTAGATAGGGACATGATCACTAATCATTATTTTCCTTATCTATTGATTTTATATTTTTACAAGAAAAAATAATTTAAGGCATAGTCATATGAAAAAAAGGAAAATAGGCCTATGTGCACTGATTTGTCTTTGGATATATGTGGAAAATATGCAAATATATTATCAAAGCTTAAAACCCTATTAGGGCATGTAATAATTTAATGACTTGTAATCATAAAAAAGAGGAGTGTAGTTGAGTTGAGATGACCCCAATCACCCCCATGATGAATAAATGATACATAAATAAATAATATTCTAGGGGGAATCAAACCTAATGTATTTATTCCACCTAATTGGTTCATATAATTGTTCTCCTTTGACTATATGAATGCATCTATAATTGACTCGAATACTTGATCATGTGAGATTGAGTTTACATAAAACTAGTTTGAGACTTATCTAAGGATTATTTGGAATGTTTAGAACTTGAATTTGGAAGAATAAACAATAGTTATTAGTGTGAACTTGTGTAAATAAGAATCTAAATTGAAATTTCTTAGTTGTGTAATAAGTGACTTGAGTGTGCCTTTATAGAAATTCAAATAGGATGAACACATGCTAGGAAGTATAAAAAATGGAAGATAACCTTAGGGAGGGTTCAATTTGAAAATATTACCATTGGTAGAAATAAGACATGAACATTATATAGAACATTAATATTTACCTTTATTGTCCCTATTGGGTAATCTTGTCCCTTAAGAAAACATGTTGGCTTTTAGGTCTGGATTGAGGCATATAGATGCATAGTAGTGTTTTTAGTAATTAAAACATTTATATATGCAATACATGACAATGTTAAGATAGTAGGTCCTATCTAATGTTTAATATAGGGTGAAGTATAAAAATAATTACTAATTAAGTGTACAAATTAATTAAAGATAAAAATAGGTCAAATAGGCATCATTAAGTATGCAAGACTTGATTTAGGTCTCTATAACATGCAGTAATTATAAATTGACCCATGAAAAACAATTTAAAAATTCTATCCATTATAATTATGTGATTTTTTTAATTTACATTTTTATTTAAAATGTTGGAGAGGTTTATGATCCATATATATAATGATTTCTTTACCCATTATATAATCTTTCCTTTTTTTAATTGCTTGAATAAGAGCATATAATTTTGTGTCATACATTTAATAATTCAAAATTAACACATGATTTTTTTTAATAATAACATAATGTTTATCTCATTTCAATAGGATAACCATCATATCATAATTAATTCCTATATTTCTACCTCAAAATGTTAGTGCAAATTTGGTAAGGATAAAATTAGTGCATTGATAATCTTTTGCTTAAACTTAGAAAAATGCATCTTGTTATTTTTTTACCCTAATAAAAATATATATAACATATTATAATGGAATTCAAATATATGTCTATGAGAGATAAAGCTTTGATGAAATTTCCCAAGTATTAAAATTCACCCATAAAACTACTTGTCTCAATCATATTATAAGCCCTGGGTCCATTCAAAATGGCTTCTACTTTTTCCATATCAATCCTCAATTTTTTTGTCTCCAACCACATGCCCTAGGTAAACAAGTGTTTTTTTTGAAAAATCATATTTGTAGTCATTCATAAACAACTTTTTCTCCTTCAAAAATTAAAAATATTGTTTCAAATGCATTAGACACTCATCATAATTTTTCTTATTAAAAAATAAAATATCATCCAAGTAATAAATTTTGTAATAATATATTAATAACATCAATACATAATTCATTAACCTATTTAAAGTATTTTTATCAAAACAAAATCCATAAGGAAGTCCTAAATTTTTATATAAACCTTTCCTTGTCTTGAATATATTTTTCAATATGTCCTCTTCCTTTATTTTCACTTAGTGATATTTGGATTTAAAATATAACTTGGTGAAAGACTTATCATGTTGAATTTGTTTCAACATATGTTATTTTTAGTTATTTTTTTCAATTATCTATAATCAACACACATTCTCCATGAAGCATATTTATTATGTTCAATAATTATTAGAGAACTACTTAGAGAAGTGATATAATAGATTGCATGTTAATCTAATAAAGGCTATGAATTTTTCCTTGCCTCATTCATTTCCATCAAATATTTTACATAAAGAACAATGTTGGGAAGAGAAAAATTTGGTAACAATTTTATCTCAAGTTCAATGGATATTTTTGGTGTTACACCCATGGGATCTTGGAAGATTTCCTTGAACTATTGCAACAACTCTACCATATTTATTTTCTCCTTTTTTCTATAGTTACCATGACATGTTTTATATTTCACTACTTCCTTATATTTCTTATCCATCTAAAGGAGAAAATGAAATTTACCTTTGGCATTAATCAATAATTTATATTGAGTGATACTTACCAAAGAGAACTTTGATTTACATTCATAGGCAATGAGGAATCCTTCCCCATACTTGATCATATATTATTGGTTTAATGTCCTCATGAACATATCATATCTAATGTATTTAGATGGGATTACAAAGACTACACCATATACATAAATAGGTACATCATCTACCCAAAATTTATTAATGAATGATTATTTATTCAAAATTTAACTTTACCTTATTTGAATACCTATATATGTATTCCTTGTTTCACTTAACCTAAAACGTAAAGATTAGAATGATTATATGTTTCCAATCCTAATTCATCTACCAAATCTTTTCTAATCAATTTTTATTTGGAGAAATAATAATAATTGACATCCAACTTTGTCCTTTTAATTAGAATTTTGATATGCTAAGTTTTAGTAAGTTCACCTTTATCTTGATAATTGATTTTAATAAGACACTTATATTTTAAGGGAGGTAAAAAACATACTCTCATCCACATAAAAACTAAATAAAAATTATTTAAATTTAACTGAAGGCATAACTTTCTTAGTTTTCTTGTTTTTGAATAGATGCATCTCTATATGCAATTTCCAACAAGTCTCATCTGTATGACCATCAACATCATAGTTCACACAATTCCTTTTAGTATAACTTTCATAAAAAATAGTATTAGTATTATATATACATTTATATTTACCTTTCCCTTTTGATTTGGAACCATCTCGTTGTTTCACACATTTGAAGAGGAAGACATACCCTTTATTTTAGCATCTCAAAATAATGTGATTAATAAAAAGACAATTATTCATCCTTAGGTTTGGCCAAGATAATGAGCATCCTTAGATATCTATGGATCCCTATAATTAGGATGACATGGTCCATTATGTATTTTCCCATTTGGATTTTCTTATTTTAAATATCACTTGTATAATCCTACACAATTTTCCCTTATTTTTTCTTAATATATTTAAAATTAGTGGACCTTTCTTCCTAACAACAAATATAATAAAATTATATTTTGATAAAAAAATTTAAACTCATCCCATTTATAAATTAGTGATAATTTATTAAAAATAAAATAATCAACATAAATTTCAAATCTAGTTAAAGCATGATTACATAATTTCAACCTTGCAAAAGAGATTTTTTGACCTTCATTAATCTAATGAAAATTAAAATATACTTCCAAATGGGATAACCATTGGTGAAGATTTTCCATATTATCTCACCTTCATGAAGCTTGATTTTTATCTTAACTTGTAATTTAAATAGATTTGTATGTTGATTGGTCTGGGGCTTCTCCTTTTCATGGCTTTGGATTTTAAACTCTTCACTTGATTTCGGAGCCTCCTTAGAAACACCCACCTTATTCATTAAAAATCCCATAATTGTTTCTAACTTGTCAAGATTATTTATGGATAAAGAGATGTTATAAAAATACTTTTATAACTTTTTGAATCTCTCTTCTTCAATTTGAGGTACTTCCTTATCTTCATGAGTTATGATTCTCACTTCTCTATTATACATTATTGTGGATGTATCTTGCTATAGAGAAACTAAGACACATTTTATACTCTGATAATGAGAATAAATATGAAAAATGGTCATACAAAATCAGACATAATCAAACAATAACCATATCTAATACCAATTTGATTTATAATAAGAACATATATTCCATTGTTAATTTATCAAGATGAATCCTCTACCTATTATAACAAAATTGACTATTTAGATTGATGCTCTAATGGTGTATAAATTTAAACTAATAATTAATTATTATTAGAAGTATATTGGAAAAAAATTACCTATAAAGAAAAAGTGAACATAAGAAAAAAGGAAAGAAGATATTGTAAAGAAAATAAAATACCTTCAATATGAGACAAGATTATCATAGAGAAACCCATTGTGGGAAAACTAGAGAAGAGTGAGGTATTTCCTCATAGTTGCACTATCATATTATAAAATTAAATTTATAATATTGTTTTCAATTGAAGTTTCATGATTTAGATAAGTGGCTTCAAGGATTATCCCTTCAACTGACACACGGGAAACACTCCTTAGGTTATGGGTGACCTTATGTGAGGAGTGAATCTCCAGAGATGTCTAGTTCCCATGATGAATTACCTAAAACTAAACACTAAAACTAATAAAATTAAAAGAGTAAAAGGGATATAGAGAGAAGGGATAGAAAATTAAATTAAAAAAAAGAGGCGATGAACCAAAAACGTAATGATTAACTTGCTTGATCATGCACGATGGAATAAAAAGAGTTGACACACCTACAAAACTCCCAAATTCAACACTCTTGTATAAGTAATTTGTAAGAAGGTAAAGGGTTTATGACTAAATTAGGAGGGATGAAGTCTAGCCACAGTTGGTTATTGCCAAGAAACTGATCATACACAACTTATAACCTATAAAAGAAATCTATCTTGCATGAAGGAAAAGAGATTGGACACAATCTAGGGGAAAAATCCTTCACTACAAGGAGAGCATCAACAAACCATAGAACACACAAAATTTAAGCATGAGAGAAGGTAAAAAAACACTTCATTTATTTCAAGGCATTTACAAACTTTCGAAACATATCAATTACAAAGGATTAGCCATCCATATATTAAAAATACATGAGGAGGAAGAGAGGAGGGAGAAGATTCAAAGAGAGAGGAAAAATTTGCTTCCCATTATTTCATGCATAGTGATAAATAGTGGTATTTGTCTCCATGTGTAAAAATGAGTTAAAAATAAGGGTACCAAGGGGGACAGATCTACCACCCCCATGTGAATTATAAATTTTGTCCCACCTTCACATGTGATTAATAGTGATCAATCATGTATTTGCTTGTCCTCACATGTTTAAAGTCAAAATATGCTTCCCACTTTTAACTTAGAGACACACTACCATGTGATACCAAAAAATGGTGCCCCACTCTTGTCATTACATATTTTCCTCATGAATATTCTTTTTAGTCCATGCCACATCATCTAGAATCCACCTCAACACTATGCCACATCATAAACATGCCACATCAACATGCACAGACACTATGAATAATGTCTACATGAATAGTGTTTCACTCCTAGTAGTAAGCATGAAGGTAAAAAACCTTGTAATTGTTAGGATCTAGAACACACATCTCTAATACCAGCTTTCAGGAATCTAGAACACACAGCTTTGATACCACTTGTTAGGATCCTCTCTTAAAAGCACAATTGATTACTTTTGTATAAGCAACTAAACACATAATTAAACTAGAAGTAATAAGTAACTAGAATTTAGAAACAACATAGAATATGATAGACAATACAATCTTGTATTAACACTCTTCCAGAAGGAAATACAATGAAGAAATCACACTCTTCCCACACCTCTTGGGCGTACAGTAATTCTCCCTCAAGAGTTCTCTCTCTCTTAATTACAAACACAATCAACTCAATAACCGAGTTGTTGTTTTCACCAGTAAGTGACAATCAACTCAACTATTGTTGCCTACTTCCAGTCCACCAAGTACTCAAAGTACTCTAAGTAGATATCCTTGATCTTGCTCCTTGTTGTGTTGCAGATCTCCTTGATCTTGCTACCCCACAGATCTCCTTTGACCTTGCACACACACACACACCTGCAGATCAACTAACCTTACTTACCATGTAGATCTCCCTGATCTTGCAACCTACAAATCAACTGATATTACACTTGGAAGAACACTTGTCCTTGTCCTTAACAAGTCCTTTTGATCCTTCACATTACAACATAGCCCCATGGGTCTCTTAAATAGAACCCTAAGCAAACAATAATTAGAATTCCCAATTACAATAATTAGAAATGTAGACTCAAGACTAAAATTAGTCTTTACATGCAAACTGACTGTTCATCTAAAATTAGACCAGTTCTAGAATGCACAAACGACCGATGTCAGTTGTTGTTTGTGTAGAGATGATCGATGTCAGCCAATTCCTGATCGATGTCAGTAGCTTCTGATCTACTCCTGACCGACATCAATTGGTCTGATCGATGTCAGTTACTATGACACTCAGCAACCTCCTCCATTTGCATACCTATGAAGCTTTTAGCTCCACAACCTAACAATCTCCCACTTAGAGATAAATAACTGCACCTGTACTTGTACCTGTACATCATCTAATTTTGTTTCCTGGCTTGTATCCCTCTTCAAGTTTAATCTTGAAGACCAATAGAAGTTGAATGAAGATTCAACTTCTCCTTTATTCCTAGCTTTGTTAACATTTTTGTAGGGTTTTTATCCTTGTTAGCCACTGTGACTACAATAACCTTCTGCATTTCTAAAATCCAGCTAACCATCATACCACCAACAGTGAACACATATCTTGTGGTGCTTCTCCTGTCATCCAAGTAACCTGCCATATCCGAATCTACATACCCATGTAGAGAAGTGCCTGACCCTACATAGCATGAATCCTTGCTACTGGTCCCTCTCAGATACCTAAGAATCCACTGAACTACTTTCTAGTGCTCCTTCCCCAAATTGGTCATATTCTTACTGACAACTCCCACTACTTGGGAAATATTAGGTCTAGTAAATTCCATGCACTCAACCTCATTATGTGATTTAGGACACTATTCTGTGAACTATTCAACCATAGGTGTGCTAACTGGTTCTGCATCTTGCATATTAAACCTCTCCACTACCTTATTCACATAATCCTCTAGAGACAAAATCAACCTGTGACTTTCCCTATCTCTACAAGTACTCATGCCAAGGATTTTCTTTGCTCCTCCTAAATCCTTCCTGGCACACCTCTGAGCTACTTTTACCTTTAACTCAACAAATCCCTACATGAGTAACCCTATAACAAGCATATACACTACATACAATAATAGGATAATGTCATGACCATTATCCAACCTGGTAAAATAAACACAATGGTGACATTGACATTGACTAAATCCATGCTTTGTCATACACCTGTCAAACCTTAAACACCGTTGTCCTGGAGCCTGGTCAAGACCATATAACCTGGCCTTATATCTCACCTATCCATTCTCTCCTTTCTTTAACATGTGAATCCATTCATCTTTCAGTGCTTTCCTCTTAGCTGGCAACTCTACCAAATCCCATGTTTGGTTCTATTCTAAGGAATCAATTTCCTCATTCATGCCATGCTCCCACTATTTCCTGGATTCTACCTGCATTGCCTCTTCAAAACTTCCTAGTTCTTGACCATCAGTGAGCAAAAAGTAGTATAAAGAAGGGGAATAACAAATTTGAGGCTTACTTACCCTTTCAATCCTCCACACGGGCATTTGAGACTCCTTAACAACTTGCTATCCACCCAAAATTTGTTCTAACAGTGACTGATCTCGGTCACCTGTGACCGACCTCGATCTGCACCTGACCGATGTCGATTCCACCTAATCATCGACATTGGCTCCCTGACTGACATCAGTTTCCACCTACCTAACATCACTGACTTTGATCTACACATGACTGACGTCGGTTCCTGCCTGATCGATGCCGGTTCTCACCTGACTGATGTCGATAACTGTGTTTTCCTGTGAGTGATGATTTTTACCCATGAGCTCATTTTGGATCATAACCTTGTCCAAATAAACACTACCCTGATCAAAATTATTTAGCCTCTTGAGCTAATCTCTATCCATCATCTTCTCCTTGAAAACCAAGGCTTTCTAGTTCTTAACTTTATCAAAAACATCAAATTTCCTCTTCCTGCAATAAACCCAATCCTTTCTTGTAGCATAAAATTGCTCACAAAAATCTTGGTCTATCAAATCTGAAAGCTTACCATTTGACTTAAGAACATGCATTCCCTTCTCACTCATGTGACCAAGCCTATAGAGCCACATCTTTGCATCTACATCTGAAGTAGATAAAATAGAAGGAGAATCAGTAATACAAGTAGATAGATAAAGAGTACCTACTTTCTTACCACATGCTAATACAAGTGCACCCTTGGAAACTTTCCAAGATTCCACTGTGAGAGTTACTATGCAACCCTCATCACCCAACTTTCCTACAGAAATTAGACTCCTCTTCAGGACTGGGACATGCATGACATCCTTCAACACCCATGTGTTGCTAGTCTACAATTTCAGCCGCACTTCCCCTTTGCCAACCATTTGACAAGGCTCACCAACCCCTAAATAAATCTTTCCAAAGTCTCCATGGACATACTCATGGAAAAATACTCTATTTGGGGTTGCATGGAAAGAGGCAAAAAAATCTAAAATCCAAGATTCTACTTTATCCAAGGAACATATAAGAGCATCTCGTGCAACAATACCTGCATCATTTGCTTCTTTATTTCCTTCATGCTAATCTTCTACCAACCAACAATCTTTCTTTACATGCCCTTTCTTTCCACAATTCCATAATTGATCATTCTTGCCATTGAATTTCTCCATTCTTAGTGTATTTTCTTCTACCATTACTTTACTCCCACTCAATCAGAAACCCCTAAGAGTGACCTATAATCAACAATCACTAACCTGCTTCGAACCAGGCTCTTATACCACTTGTCAGGATCTAGAACACACAGCTCTAATACCAGCTGTCAAAAATCTAGAACACATAGCTCTGATACCACTTGTTAGGATCCTCTCCTAAAAGCACAATTGATTACTTTTGTATAAGCAACTAAACATAGAATTAAACCAGAAGTAATAAGTAACTAGAATTTAGAAACAACATAGAATATGAGAGACAATACAATCTTGTATTAACACTCTTCTAAAAGGAAATACAATGAATAAATCACACTCTTCCCACACCTCTTGGGCGTACATTAATTCTCCCTCAAGAGTTCTCTTTCTCTCAATTACAAACACAATCAACTCAATAATCGAGTTGTTGTTTTCACCAGTAAGTGACAATCAACTCAACCATTATTGCCTACTTCCAGTGCACCAAGTACTCAAAGTACTCCAAGTAGATCTCCCTAATCTTGCTCCTTGTTGTGTTACAGATCTCCTTGATCTTGCTACCCCATAGATCTCCTTGATCTTGCTACCCTGCATATCTCCTTTGACCTTGCACACACACACCTGCAGATCAACTGACCTTACTTACTATGTAGATCTCCCTGATCTTGCAACCTGCAGATCAACTGATCTTACACTTGGAAGAACCCTTGTCCTTATCCTTGACAAGTCCTTTTGATCCTTCACATTACAATACAACCCCATGGGTCTCTTAAATAGAGCCCCAAGCAAACAATAATTAGACTTCCAATTATAATAATTAGAAATGCAGACTCAAGACTAAAATTAGTCTTTACATGTAAACTGACTGTTCGTCTAAAATTAGACCAGTTTTGGAACGCATAGAAGACCGACATTGGTCACTGTCTATCTAGAGATGATCGACATCGGTTGATTCCTGATCGATGTTTCCAGGTTCTGGTCTAATCCTGACCAACGTCGGTTGTCTTAACCAACGTCGGTTACTGTGACACTCAATAAACTCCTCCATTTGCATACCTGTGAAGCTTTTAGCTCCACAACCTAACAGTAATATTGATATAAACCAAATTGTGACTAGAATGGTTAACATTATTGGTGACCTCTGTGGGCTACTTGCTTATGTATCATAGACCAGTAGCCTTATACAGTCCATTGGGTATGGATTCATGTGTTCCATCACAATCTGATTTAAAAATGTAACCATGTCTACAACATGCCTTGGAAGGACTGAAAATGCCTTCCCACCAACTAAAAAAGAAATCAAAACAACAACTACATGTGCATGTAGGCACTTAGAGGAAATAAATTATAACTAAACTACTAAATAATGTGCACGTAGGCACCTAGAGGAAAGTGAAAATTAAAACTACTATGCACAAAGAAACTTTTATATCCTCCTAGATCAAAAGGAAATATTATTAGTTAACTTCCTACATGAGCTATGTAATGGTGTAATAGAACACATTTGACTATCCTCTTACTTGGCTGGGTCTTCTTCCTAATTACTAACCGATTTGGCATGTCATCTAATAGGTATGCAACAAAAAAATTATTTTCAATGAACAAATACTGGTCCAAGACTTCAACCTCTACCCTTTATTATTGTTCTTATTTGTAAATAGTCTCCAATATGGCTATAAATTAGTTCGCAAGGATTTTTGAAACATGAATCTCACATGATTAGTTAAAGGAACATACTTGTACTTTAGTATCCTTTTTAAGGTCCTCAACTTGTCCATCTACTATTATCAACTGATCAAACTCATCAGATTGAAATGTACATAATGGTATACTGGTAGAAATGTATGAAAGAGAGAGAATTTTTTGTTCCTTGAGATATTGTGGCCAAAAGAGTTCCACATTACCTTCCAAGAGTGCACCAAGGTATGCAAATGGAATGGGAGGATGGTAACCCATGTTGAAGATTTCAAACAAGTCATCATCTAGTGAGTTTGCCTCTTGAAAAGATAGATTTAAAGAACTATCTCCTTATATATTATTTCAAGTACCATGAGGGGAATCTAATTTAATCTCCACCACATCAAGCTACTCAAACTCATCAATAGGCTCTAAGAATTGCTCCTCTTGATCATATATAACTTCTTTATCTATTGAAACCAAATTAGTTTTTTCACCTTGCTCATTTTCATGCTCAACTACACTAAATGGAAGCTCTTAAAAAAGCCATCATCTCCTTTACTATTTTCTTCCTCATCATGTATGAAAGTTAAATTTCCTTTATACTCACCAAAGGAAGTACCAATACAAATCTCCTCTTAATACACACTTGCCAGGAACTCATCATGATTTTCCATGGATTTATTTTCAGCTAGATGCTCCTCTTGAATCTTTTATACTACAAGTTCTTCTTTTAAAGGGAAAGGGAGTTCACTAAACTACTTGAAGCTTGCAAGAGTGTCCTTCCAACTAGGAAAAGTCTTTGTTGTGGATCCTAGGACATTTTCTCTTTCTTGGTCTTGGGTGGGCATAGAAGAATATTCATTCACAAGGGTTGGCATCATGTAACCATAAGTCATAGTCCAAGAAGTCCTCCAAGATGAAAAAGTTTGAGGTTATTGAGGGATAATAACATTTTTAGAGGGTTGTTTCTAAGGGATTATAGGCTATTTTTTCCCAAGTATAGGCTATCTCAAAGAAAGGGGACCTCTAAAACTTGGGATTTTAAAATAAGGAGTCTTACTTGGAAGTTCAGAAGGTTTACCTTGATTAAATCTTGGGATATTAAATGTGGGATCCTCATTTTGAATGGTTTGGGCCTGAGATATAGGATTTTATTGTTTAAAACTAGGGATGTAATAGGTTGACTGAGCTTCAATATTTTGTACTTGCACAAATAGTTGATACATTAGTTCCTCTTTGACTATAAGTTGTGGAGCCAAGCACTCCTTATGATATATTTATTGGTCACTCATCTCTTGATGATGGAGATAAGATTGATAAGAAAGTTCCTCTTGTTTCATATTATACTCCTGCTCCTCTATAACAATATCTAGTTGTTCTTATATGTTCAATAATATATCTTTAAGGCTTATATTGCCCCGATTGTCCATATTGTGGGGATGACTAAGAGGATAACCATGATGATTTGGGGCAAGGTAGCCTTTTTTAGGCTAGTTTTAGGCATGAATAGGCTTATTTGAATTAAAAGGGAACAAATAGGGCTGATTTGGCTCATAAAATTGCTGATAAGGAGGATATCATTCATGATAAGGAGGTGGAAAGATGGAATTTCCCCTAAATCCAGCCATAAGATAGATGTCTAATGGAATTCAAATGATATAAAAGGATTAGAAATAACAAGATTATTAAAATCACTCAACTTGATACCTAAAAAGGATGCTTGGGCTACTAAAATTAGTTGATTGAGCTTGGAGTTACCATTGATGTTTATATAATGCCTCCAAAAGCTAATATGTAGAAGAAAAACACCAATAATAATTTCACTACTTTGGACCTTAGTCCCACCAAGTGTGTCAAAAACTATTGTCACTTGAACTCTTACACTTTAAATAAGTGGTTTCAAGGATTTTACCTTCAAATGACATAATTTTGACACTCTCAAGGTTGTGGGTGACCTTACATGATGAATGAATCTCTATGGAAGGTTGGTTCCCGTACTGAATCACCTAAAATGAAACACTACAACTACTCAAATTGCAAGAGGAAAAGGGTTAGAGAGAAAATGGATAGAAAAACTAAACTAAAAAAAGTGATGATGCACCAAAAATGTGATACTTAACTTGCTTGATCATGCAAAATAGAACAAAAAGAGTAGACACACCTACACAACTCCCAAAATTAGCACTCTTGCATAAGTAATTTGTAAGAAGGTAAAGGGTTTATGACTAATCTAGGAGGGATGAATTATATCCATAGTTAGTTCTTACCATGAAACTAATCATACATAACTTACAACCTACTAAATAAATCTATATTACATGAAGGAGAGGAGATTGGACACAATCTAGGGGAAAATCCTTCACCACAAGGAGAACATCAAAAACCCATAGAACACACAAAATGCAAGCATAAGAGAAGGTAAAATAACACTTCATTTATTCAAAGGCATTTAAAAACTTGAAAAACATATCAATTAAAAAGGATTAACCATCCTTATATAAAAAATACATGAGGAAGAAGAGAGGAGGGAGAAGCTTCAAGGATATAGGAAAAAATTCACCCCATTATTTCATGCATAGTGATCAATAATGTTCTTTGTCTCCATGTGAAAAAGGAGTCAAAATCAAGGGTACCAAATGGGATAAGATCCACCACCCCCATGTGAATTATAAATTGTGCCCCACCTTCACATGTGATTAATAGTTATCAATCATGTAATGCTTGTCCTCACATGTTCAAGGTTAAAATATGCTTCCCACTTTTGAATTGGAGACACACTACCATATGGAACCAATAAATGGTGCCCCACTCTTGTCATATCATATTTACTCATGAATATTCATTGTGGGCCATGCCACATCATCTAGAATCCACCTTAACACTATGACACATTAAAACTATGCCACATCACCATGCATAGTCACTATGAATAGTAACCATGAATAGTGTCTATGTGAATAGTGTTTTATAAATAGTGTTTCACTCCTAGTAGTAAGCATGAAAGTCAAGAAAATATTTTAATCATGGTAGCAACCAAATGGTGAATACAATAGTTAACATTATTATTGACCTCTATAGGCTACTTGCATGCTAAGCACAAACCAATATCCTTATGCAGTCCATTAGGCATGGAATCATGCGTGTTCCATCACAATATGATTTAAAAATATAACCACGGTTACAACATGCCTTGGAAGGAATAAAAATTCCTTCCTAATAACCAAAAAAAGAAATAAAAATAATAAATACATGTGAATTCATACGCTTAAGGGAAAAACAATATAATTAAACTACTAAAAAATGTGCATGCAAGCACATAGAGGAAAGTGAAAACTAAAACTTATATGTACAAAGAAACTTTTAGATCCTCTTGGATAAAAAAGAAATATTCTTAAATAACTTCCTACATGAGCTATTAAATGGTGTAAGAGATCACATTTGACTATCCTCTTGCTTGGCTGAGTCTTTTTCCTGATTGCCAACTCGTTTGGCATGCCATCTAACAGGTTTGTAGTAGTAAAAAGTTTCCCAATAAGTACATATTGATCCAAGACGTTAATATCTACCCTTTATTGATGTCCTTATTTGGAAATAGTCTCAAATATGGCTATACATTGGTTTGTAAGAATTTATACAACATGAATCTCACATGAATGGTTGAAAGAGCATACTTTTACTTCAATATCCTTTTAAAGGATCTCAACTTGTCCATCTACTATTTCTTGTTTCTCAAAGTCATCAAACTAAAATGAACAAAACAACATACTAGAAAAATTATCTCCAAGAGAGATAATTTATTGTTTCTTAAGAGATTATGGCTAAAAGAGATCAACATTACCTTCCAAGAGTATACCAAGGTTTGCAAATGGAATGAGAGGTTGGTAACCCAAGTTGAATATTACAAATAAGTCATCATCAAGTGAGGTTTCCTCTTAAAAAGACAAATTTATAGAAATATCTCCTTATAACTTATTTAAAGTACCATGAGGGGCATCTAATTGAATCTCCATTGTAGCAAGCTCCTCAAACTCATCAAGAGGATCTAAGAACCACTTCTCTTGATCATATATAACGTATTTTTATTTTTGAAACCAAATCAATTGCTTCAACTTGCTCTTTTTCATTCTCAATTACACCAAATAGAAGCTCTTGAAACAAGCCAACATATTCTTTACTATATTTTTCCTCATCATGTCTGAAAGTTAAATTGCCATTGTCCTCATAAGGGGATTACCAATACAAATATCCTCTTCATACCCACTTGACATGTCCTCATCATGATTGTCCATGGATTTATTTTCATCCAGATGATCCTCCTAAAATTTCCACGCTATAGGTTATTATTTCAAAGGGAAAGGGAGTTCACTAGACTACTTGAAGCTTTCAAGAGTGTCCTTTAAACTAGGAAAAGTATTTGGTGTGACCTCTAAGATATTTTATCTTTCTTGGTCTTGGGTGGGCATAGCAGAAGATTCATTCATAAGGGTTGGCATAGTGTAACCAGGTGTCATAGTCTAATAAGGCCTTTAAGATGGAAAAGTTTTAGGTTCTTGAGGGAGAACATAATTTTGAGAGGGTTGTTCCTGAGGGATGATAGACTAATTTTTAATAGGTATAGGCTCTCTCAAAGAAAGGGGACCTATAAAAGTTGTGATTTTAAAGCAAGGAGTCTTACTTGGAAGTTTGAAAGGTTTACCTTGCTTGAAGCTTAGGATATTGAATGCGGGAGCCTCATTTTGAATGGGTTGGGCCTAAGCTATAGGAGTTACTTATTTTAAATTAGGGATGAAATAGTTTGACAGAGCTTCAATCTTTTGTGCCTACATTAATAATTGATTCATCTGCTCCTCTTTGACTACAAGTTGTCTATCCAAGCACTCCTTATGATATCTTTCTTGCTCACTCTTCTCCTATTGATAGAGATAAGATTGATAACCAAGATCCTCTTACTACATATTATACTCCTACTCCTTTGTAACACATATATTTATTATCATATGTTTAAAAATATATATTTAAGCTTATATTGGCCAAATTGTACATATTATATGGCTAACTAGGAGGATAACCATGATGATTTAGGGTAGGGTAGCCTTTTTGAGGCTAGTTATAAGCATGAATAGGTTGATTTGAAGTAGAAGGGAACACATAGGGATGAATTGTCTCATAAAATGGATGATAAGAAGGATAACATTCATGATAGGGATGTGGAAAGATGGAATTTACCCTAAATCTAGCCATAAGAGAGATGTCTCAAGGAATTTAAATGCTAGAAAATGATTAGAAATAACAAGCTTATTAAAATCATTCAACTTGATACCTAAAAAGGATGCCTTGGATACTAAAACTAGTTGATTGAGCTTCAAGTCACCGTTGATGTTTATAGAATGCATCCAAAGGCTGATATGTAGAATAAAAACACCAACAATCATTCCACTACTTTGGACCTTAGTCCCATTGAGCATTCCATAAACTATTATCACTTGAACTTTCACCCTTTGGAAAAGTGGTTTCAAGGCTTCTCCCTTCAACTAACATAATGGAAACACTCCTCAATTTATGGGTGACCTTATGTTAGGAGTGAATCTCCAGAGAGGGTTGGTTCCCTTGATGAATCACCTAAAACTAAACACTACATCTACTAAAATTGCAAGAGGAAAAGGGATAGAGAGAGAAGGGATAAAAAAACTAAACTAAAAAAAGAGGCGATGCACCAAAAATGTAATACTTAACTTTATTGATCATGCACAATAGAATAAAAAGAGTTGACACACATACACAACTCCCAAATTCAGCACTCTTGCATAAGTAATTTGTAATAAGGTAAAGGTTTTATGACTAAACTAGGATGGATGAAGTCTATCCAAAGCTATTTCTTGCCAAAAATCTAATCATACACAACTTAAAACCTATAAAATAAATCTATCTTGCATGAAGTTGAGGATATTGGACACAATCTAGGTGAAAAATCCTTCACCACAAGAAGAACATCAACAACATATAGAACACATAAAATGCAAGCATGAGAGAAGGTAAAATAACACTTCATTTCTTCCAATAAATTTAGAAACTTGTCAAACATATAAATTATAAAGGATTAACCATACTTATATAAAAAATACATGAGGAAGAGAGGATGGAGAAGATTGAAGGAGAGAAGAAAAAATTTGCCCCATTATTTCATGCATAGTGATTAATAGTGGTCTTTGTCTCCATGTGTAAAATAGAGTAAAAAAGAAGGATACTAAGGGGGATAATATCTAACACCCGCATGTGAATTATAAATTACATCCCACCTTCACATGTGCTTAATAATGATCAAACATGTAATGCTTATCCTCACATGTTCAAGGTTAAAAGATGCTTCCCACTTTTGACTTGAAGACACACTACCATGTGACACTAAAAAATGGTACCCCACTCTTTTCATATCATCTTTTCCTCAAGAAGATTCCTTTTAGGCCATGACACATCATCTATAATCCACATTATCACTACCCCACATCACAACCATGCCATATCACCATACATAGTCACTATAAATAGTAACCATGACTAATGTCTACATGAATAGTGTTTCACTCCTAGTAGTAAGCATGAAGGTCAATAAATTTTTTTAATCCTGATAAAAACCAAATGGTGATTGAAATAGTTAAAAAATACCTCAAAGATACCTTCATGAGAATTCTTTATAATATACCATGCCCAACTCATGTACATTCATCTACCATTCAATGAATGCATAATTCCTTACACAAATCCAAGTTCCTTAAACACAAGACCATGACGAAATTATAGGTAAACATAGATGCCTCCATTCTATTACCACAATGAAATAATTATACATGATTATAACAAGAGAAATTTTTTAAGGAAGACTAAAATTAACAAAAGTGGAAGATATACTATTTGAAACTACTATTCTGACTATCTCTAGGCCTTGTGTAACGCTGACACTTATTATAGAGTAAAATTACCACTTATTATAGGGAATAACCGTCACTTATTTTAAAGGTGGTGTCAAAACCATGGATGTGATTATGTAATTACCAGTTGCATTCATAGGCAATTATGTAATTTTCACCTTCAAGAATTGATAATTTCATATTATTATTTGAAACACCATATTTATGTTCCATAATATACTATGGTCTTCTTATGTAAAGTGCTTGGATCAACTCAAACTTTAAATTATCTATGTATACCTTATATACACATATAATCAACTTTATTCACTAAAAATTAATGTAAAAAAGGCTACTAAGAAGTGTTCAAATTGGCATATTTCATAATATTTATAATAGTAGACTAGTTAGCACATCTTGTTAAAAATTCATGATCTAATTCAAATCTTGTTGTGTTTATTTGTTTTCACATCGTTAAATATTACTCTTTGTGTGTTTTTTAAAAGGGTAAAAGAAATAGGGTTTGAAATGCCCCCAACAGATTTTACAAAACCTTATAGATAAAATATTAATGTTAAAATAAAAATAGATAACCAATAATTCTAAAAAAAAACTAGGTTAAAAAATAAAATACTAAACATCAACAATAACTTAGTAAAAATTTGGCTTCTAGTCAACTAAAAACATAGATATTTGTGTAGACATCCAATTCCTAACACCATTTGTGTTGAAATTATCAATCTTACTTGAATTACAATCAAATGCACATTTTAGGTCAAAATCCATAAAAGGCGCTAAATAGTTTGAAATTGTAATTTAAAAGTGCCAATTTAGGTCAAAGTATCCTTAAATGGGGTAATGTAATTTATGGGCTAGCTAACTTTGATCAATTCATTTCGAGTCAAAATGATAATTTCACCTTTTTTTACTCTAGATCACTCTTTTATTATAATTCATTAGTACATGTCATATACCTTTGTTATTTTGTGTTGGAAACATCCTAAATGGGAATACGGTTCCAATGCATCTATTGACACCTTCCAATTCTTCTCGAGTCAAATTATGACTCAATAATATGACTTTCTGATCGTTTTGATTAATTGAGGGCCAATTTATAAATAATTACACAAATGTTGATTAACCTTGTTTAAGGCTAATTAATCCCAATCAAGATCTTAAATGGATTTTCCATGAGAGTTGTTGAATATTTATTTTTGAAAATTGATTTCTATTATCTACATTATCAGGTGATGTCATCTATGGGGTGGCTCCATCAATCAATAAGTGCATAAAATATTAGGATTATGGTTCTTCCATGCCTCATAATGACCCTCTATGCCTCTTTAATGTTCCTTTTTCCAAAGTCATGATGAGGATAATTATGGATTTTAATTACATAATTTAATCCATGACCACACATATCAATCTTGAGATGGATGATCATGGTTGATTTTGGTCATTCTTGAAAATATATAAATAGAGAGGCCATGGACATCATTTTAAAGCTTGATTTGTGCAAAGTTATTATGTTGAATTTTCTCCACAATCCTCTACATTTGACCATTGATTTTAGTTGCAAGCTTCATTTATAGGCTAATTTAGTGATTTCACATCTTGAGTCTAATTTTTGAGAAGTGTTCTTGAGACCATGGAGGAGTTTTTCCACCATTGTTGACAAAGAAAAGGATACTTGATTAGGGGATAACATGTTTTTGATCCATCTTGGATGATGGAATCCATTTGGGAAGGTAACTAGTATGCTTTCTTTTATTTTTTCTTCATTATCATTTGCGAATTCTCCTTGAATAGATAGGCTTAGTTAGTTAGTTCTCTATGCATTTATTTTGGATTTATGGACTAATGTTTCTCCATCCTATTCCACATTAAAATATTAGTTCTAAAATAATTACTACCAAAGTGATTAATTTAGTTACAAACTTGCTAATTTTATTGAAATTCTTTTGGTTAATACTCATGATTATTGTACACATCTAAATATTATATTAGACACTTGGAAAATTCAATTTTTAAATATCTTAAATATCTAAACTTATGCATACACATTTTAATCTTTACACACTTTTTGTTAACCATTTACCCATCCATTGTCTTGTCCAACCTAGTTTACCATCACATATATTCAACATCACCTTAATCTATGCTAGAACATTATAATCCAAAGAGAAATGGTGATATATTATAGATCACTAGTTTTTCTTGTCAAAACAATAGTGACAATAGTTGGATTATTGTAATTTCCCACATGTTTATACTTATACTAGTAGTGTCCAAGAAACTTCAATGACTAATTTTTGAATTGGGATGTTTTACTTTGGTCAACCTCGACACATTTCATATGTTGGTTGTGGGGAGAAATATCAAAGAGTCATCTATAAATAAAAATCAAAGATAAGGTCTTACTCACTTGTTTAGTATTTAACGATAATCTTAGAAAGTCTTATTAAACTTGTTAAATATGATGACACTCTCTTGAGAAATAATCACAAAAACATACAGATCTAAAAAACCCCTCAAAGGGGAAATCCTTGAGCCAAGTTTGAACATAAAAGCAAGGTTAAATTGATATTTTTTAAAGTGTCAAAATACAATTATTGAATTGAACTATATCATAATCATGATGGTGCACACACACACCCAAGTGGGAGAACTACATTCAATGAGATCCATCTTTATAGTGTTGAAACATAGGTAACACTCAACCACTCAATGGAGAGTGTTTGGGGTTGTCCATTCCATATTTTTGATATATTTTTCCAATTCAATATTATATCAAAAGTGTAATTGAGGTTTCAAGGATAGGATACTAAAATAAAGGATCAACACATAAGACTAATGGAAATAATCTATAGGTGTGGATGCAGTGATTTGAGGTGGCACAAACTTGTAATGTCAACTAGGACAATACCAATATACCTTGAAAAATACTAGTTACTCAAAGGGTATGAGATTAATTGGAAGCACCCATTCACGTTTTGAGGTCCTATGTATTTATCCAAGTAGTTAAAAAGCTAATATAAATCATTTTTAGAGACTATGGTGAAGGTAATGATTAATATAAATTAGAAAATTGGCTAAGTATTTCTATTCTCCATTGTCTTGTTGATTCTAAAAATATTAAGTGATAAATTAATTTCTCTTTTACATTTAGATTTATGTGATAACTACCATATTTTATAGAATATGAATTTAAATAGTTTTATCCTATTTATTTTTCATTAATAAATAAATAAATAAATAAATAAAACACTTATATGAAAAATAAAATGTTTTATCCCAGTGATGTTATGCTTCTATTACTATTACATGTTCTAATATGATTTTGAATGATAATGTTGTTAATATATCTCAAATTGATAATATTTTTTATGTACAGAAATATAGGGTTAGAAGTCTTTCTATATTTGGAAAACACATCCTAAACCACCCTAAATAAATTGATACAATGTTATATGTGTTAAGAGATGTTCAAAGAATATACCTAGCTCAAGAGATCCTGGTTGAAAATATATTATTGACACTTTGAGTTACACCATTTGAGGAGGTGTTTTAGGTATCCTAACTTAATTGACATAATGGATACTTTATAATTCTATGGTTGGCCTATGGCTAAAGAGGGTTGCATCCATTGATGCTAATCCTATATTATCACTACACCTACTCAAATTAAAATGAAAAGGGAGAGAGAAAGTTGAAATAAAATAGAAAAAGGGGTGATGCACCAAATTATAGGTATCCTCCTATTGTCTATAATGTTATAATAAAGATAAACTTGAATATGGAGGTTGTAGATGATACATCAACTAATAGGGGAAATCAATAGGCATAAAATTAGGCACTAATGAAGGTTTCCCACACTTAACATTTGCCTAACCTTCTAATAAACACCATATGACTTTAAAAGAGACAAATCACTCACAAATAAGCAATAATAAATAGGAAAAATGTAAAGAGATTGAATATCAACACTATCATTCATCAATAAATCACCATGAATACACTAAATGTGATAATAAGAAGGCAAAATAAATTTGCATTCACTTTGAAGGAAACAACAATTATAAATTTTAGAAAGGCTTTGCCATAATAACTTGGAAGATCCTTTTACAATCCATTCAAGGCCAAATATATATAATAAAGGAGAAGAGAGGGGGGGATGATGTGGAGGAAGTCCATCGTGACTGTCATCTATCATGAAACTAGTTACAATGCCAAGAGAAGGTGAATAAATAGTCATATTATTCATCGTCAACATGTGTTGGCTTTAATTGATGATTTCCTCATGAGAGGTGGCATATAAATTTATATTAATCTCTTATGACTCATCTTTATTTACTTGTAACTACCTTTTCTTGGATGGAGGAGTTATAAGTTTTTATCTTGACACATGGCCTACTTGACCTCTTTAGTGTATTTCTATGCCATTCTAATCTATTTCAATGCATATATTACCTTTATGAGAATGAAACTTGAGACTTAAACCTCATAATACTATGTTCCTTGTCATTAGGACCTGTAATTTCATGTCAAAGTTTGTCTTATCCAAAGAATGTGATGAAAACAAGCCTATATCTCATACAAGATCTATTATTTGATTGAAGTTTATCTTAAAAATATTGTCAAATCCATGTAGGTATTGTATAATATCATATAATATTTTTATAAAATTATCAAACATCTTTAAAAGAGTCTTCCCAACTTATTAGTAAGAGGTTTGTTGAGGGATGTAAGTGTTCTTGAGAGCATGCTCAATAAGTCACAAGGTCTCAAGGCTGGAACTTGTCTAAATAATAAATTGAAGGCTTTTGTCCAATCCACCTTCTTCCTCACTACCCAAAAAATCTTAATGTATAGTTCCAATACCTTGAAATGGTCTTAAAGGTCTACCAAAGAGCTGTGACCATCCTTAAGAACTCTCAAGACCATGAGACAAATAAACTACATTTGGATAGGCTTTCAAGACTACCTATTATCATTAGAATGATTTTGTATAAAAAATTTAGATACTTCCAAATATGTCATTATATGATTAAATTGGTGTTATTAAGCTTCTTTTTATCATTTTTAACCTTGAAGGCTTAAGAAGGTCTACAACCTTACTTTTCTATGCAACCAAGAAGATAATCTTCACATAGTTTAGTTTGGAGACTTAAAACCTATTATACCACCATGGATACTTATTATAATTTATTTTAGAAGGTAATTATACCTTTCCCTAGGCTTGATATTCCTCTTCAACTGGTCAAAAATACCTTACTCATTCAAACACCTACAAATAGGCTCAAAAATGTAGTTTTTAGGCCATTTTCATGCATTTCTATTTCACACGTGCTAAGATTATTAACCCAATATGATCCCATGAGGTGTGAAGATATCATCAATTTTATTTAAATACATTTTAAGTGTATTGGAATATTTTAAACCAACATTCTCAGTTATTGACCTTTTTGAGAACAAAAGAGGGAGTTTTAGGTCTGCATCTTGTTAACAATTAGTCATAGAGTTTATCTCCCAAATGAACTAAATTTGTGAAAAAGTTGGAGTATAAAAACATTATAATCATAACCTAATTTAATTATACCCAATGAATCTACTATTCCAACTTCCCATGTGTGAAAGTTTGTTTTCTTAGGCTTGCAAGCCTGTAGGTGTGTATTTAGAAGACTATTTAAGCAAAAAATGGATACAAATGCTTGATTTTTTTGACTTGGATACACTTTATAAATGTTTTATAAATCATTAATTAATTTCATATATTATTTTAAAAATAATATGTCTCCTTATACTCCCTATAACTTGCATTAGCCCATGTTAAGGGTTTGAAGGTAATTTTATGGTTTTGACCCTAATGGTATTTTTATAGCGTTTGTTAATCATTAAAAGGATTTAAATTAATGTATAAAATTTATTCATGGTTCATTATACCTTTAATAAATATCCAAACCTTATGTTCAACACAAAAATTTGTCCTCTCTTTCTATTTTCTATATGCAGGCCCACAGATGCCTATTTTGAGCTTGAAACCCATTCTAAACCTACTCTTCAAACTAATCCATATGCCTCCTAAAGCCTTGTAATATATTTGTGTCAACATGGAGGTTAATTATAATTGTTTTAAAACCTTACCTAGGGATAAAAACCTAGGATTGCCAAAAAATCTTCATATTTGTGCAAAATTGTACCTACTATAGATGTTCTTCTTAGGTAACTAACTATGCATAGCCACATACACTTTATTTTTTTTAAAATAATATACATAAAAGTTTTGACCTTATTATATCTATGTAAAAAAAAATTTAGTTCATACACTTCCTTAATAAACCATTGAAATTCTAAAAAATGATGAAAATTCCCATCTAGCCTTCAACTAGGCTTAGCAAGGTTTAACACCAGTTAGGCTTCTTAAAGGTCATTCATAAATCCAGGGAACCTAAAGATATATCCAACACCATGAATATATTATATAAAAACCATTAATGTTCCCCATTATTATAAGAAACCATGCAACTTGTCAACAAGGTTTTCACATAATATTTAAGCTTATCAAGTTCCCCATGACTGAAAATAGGGCTTGGACTCTGCATTTGCAATTTATTAGTAAGGATGATCATGGAAGTTTTAAAACCTTTTTAAGGTAAAAATACCCCCATTTTTTAAAAATGGGGACCCTTGTGTCAAATTATGCAAGTTTATATCTTAAAATTGAAGATTCACTTGATCAGAATATATAATAGAATGTTTGCACATTGTTCATAACTCTCATTTTGGATTAATGGACATGTTGTTAGATGATCATGGTTTAATCCCTTATAAATTTTCTAACATTTGATATTCATGTTTTAGGTCACAGCTCCAATGGAGTCCATTCAAAATAGGCAATACTTAGATTTTTATGTTTAAATGTTTTGCTAGTCTTTGGTCTATAATTGGTTAATGGAATTCATATTTGAATTGTTAAAACCATAGTCTAAGATTTTAACCTAGGTTCCTTTTAAATTCAAACTTGGTGGAAAATTTTTATTTGGGAATAATTAATTATGCTATGGACGTAATTTAATTTTTATCCTAAGGCTTAGTCATGTTTTTATCCACAACCAAGCCTTAATCTAAAAATGTTATGTTGGGTCCATTTATATCCTAAAACCCCTTGTTCCCTTTATCTTAACATGATATAACTTCATGGTTCATAGGGTCACTTTATTGTGTTTTAATCTTAGTCTAAACTTTAGCCTAAAATTTTTATTCATATTTATCAATATAAATAAAACCTTGGTCCAAAACCTTAGTCTAAATTCTATGTATCCTTGAGCCTAATTTAAATATTGTACTTGTCTACATGATCAACAACCCACATTTTCTCAGGTGAAGTTAATACAATAGAGAGATCAAAATAGGAATACTAAGATAGAGAATCAATCTAGCTCAATCCCATAGATCATGATTTATGACACACATTTGATCAGATGAATATGATCTAATTGTGCAAGATCAAACTTGGAAATGAAGCATAGGGCCCCTTTTATTATGACATAGACTTAGCTTAATTTTTAACCCTAAAGTTTCAATTTTATTTATCAATAAAATGAAAACCTTAGGCCAAGACTTTATGCCATGTCTTCCATTATGTGTAGGGTTGGGATAAAAACTTTATGCCAAGTCTTTTATAAATTGTGAGGTCCCATTTTGTTATGTTTTAAAGCTTAGACTAAAATTTTTCCTAAATTTTATTCATTTTTATTAACACAAATTAAAACCTTAGTCACAAAAAAAATTTAGTCTAAGTTTTAAATATTCTTGAGCCTAACTTTTATGATTGTTTGTAGGATCAATGATCCGCATTAGCTTGGATGAGATTGATCCAATGAAGTGTAATGAGCATTGACAATTAAAATCCCTAAAATGATGACAAGTGTTGTGAGTTCATGAATAAGATATTAAACAACCAATAAAAATTCATCCCTTAGATCATCATCTAATAGAGCGTATTTACTTGAACATAAGCAATCTGATGGTGCAAAGTGGACATTGACCTTTCAACAAAGTTATAGGTAGATGAAAGACCACCACATGGTGAAAGCATGTCAAGTCAATAGAGATAATAAAATATGAATTGTATAAGCCTCGTGGAGCTACCAAGTGGCACATGCATGAAGCAGAGTGAACCCAAAAATGACAAGTAGAAAACTCAACAAATATTCCCAAGGAGGTATCTAAAAATTGATGGTTGTGTGGATGTTAAATGATGGGTGTGATGACATCAAAATTAATCTTAGCAAAGATTCTAGAGGAGGTACTTGAAAATTTATATTCATGCAAACATCAAGGACATTCCTACAGACATCCAATGATGAGCATGCAAATTTCAATTTTAAGATAGCCATTCAACATGGACATTTTAACAAGCCTGAGACCAATGAAATTCAATCTTGCACATCAAGATCAATGAACAACATTGGTCCATGCAATATAATCAAATGGTTTAATATTAAAGCAATATTTTTAAAAGGCAATGGCCAATTTTTGAAAATTAATGAGTAAAGTACTGTGAAAGTTCCATGAAGATGCCATGGTAGTGCCACATAATTAGAAAATGAAAAATATAAAGATCTTATGGGTTTAGAAAGGCAAAGTTATGAATACAAGGATCTAAATCAAATTTAAGGCACAAAATCAATTAAGTTTGAACAAGCTACCACCATTAAAGCTCTGAGAAGACTTGAAAAAAATAGTTAGTTCATGTAAAAGCCCAAATTAAACCTTGTATTGAGTAAAATCAAACCTAGAAAAGTGAATTATCATCTAAGCTATAGAACTTTAATCTAGAGTCGAAGAACAGTCTACTAGTGAGAAATTTGACCTGATTCAAACCATGGCAACTTGAAAAGGCACTTCCATGGAAGATGTGGAGCTATATCTAAATTTAGATGCTGAGTGGAGAGTCTTCAAAGATATATAATTTAATGCCACTACCCTAAACATAGAAGACAATAATTGGTCCAAGCTATTCTAGACCATTGAGGAGTAACCAACCATCACAAGGGAAGAGGAGAAGAACCTATCTCTGAGAAGGAGATATTATGACATAGTGTCTATTCAGATGATAAGCCTACACTTTGTAGTGGCCAAGCCTAAGGTACTACAATGTATTGATGTTATCTCTCCTATTTTTAAAGATTTCAAAATTGATAAAGGCATGTTAATCAGTGAGCACACTCACAAAATTATAGCTTATGTCTCAACCATAGCTTTTGATAGCTATTATAAACTACCTAAT
This sequence comes from Torreya grandis, assembly GCA_037957365.1. Classification (NCBI taxonomy): domain Eukaryota; kingdom Viridiplantae; phylum Streptophyta; class Pinopsida; order Cupressales; family Taxaceae; genus Torreya; species Torreya grandis. The sequence continues at coordinate 2,785,579 of JARHVA010001638.1, forward strand.
CTCCAAATATACATGACCACCATAAACAATTAGGTTAAGGAAAATGACCTAAAAATCATCCTTACCTCATGGCTATATTTTGGTAATTAAATATTCTCAGACTTCAATGGCAACATCCCAATTAACCAATTTAGACCTAAGATCAGGATGATTATGACCTTGATGAACATGTTGTATGGGAATCTGACCACCACCTATGTGGATAAAATATAGGTTCCCTTGGTCTATTTTATGGTTGAAAGGGAGCTCACCCCTCCCCTTGGTGAAGTCATTATCACCTATTTATGTAGACATATTTCCATAGTCAAGAAAAGGATTAGGGTCCAATTTTAAATGATGTTATACTTGATGGATGCCTTGATCACCACCACTAAGATCCCTAACCTTAGAGAATGGTCACTTGAAGGGACACAAATAGTCTCCCATTATTATTTAAAATTGCACATATTCAAATATAGGGACCACAACCATTTCATATGTGATTGTGTCTATTTAGCCTTAATTAAGGCCATAACTAGGAATCCAATGGCATGAGTTAGTCCTTTGGTCAAGAAATCAATTGAATATATTGGTGGCATATGGTTCTATCCAAATTTTACCATCATCAGAGTTGAAGGAATCGAGGGCCAACCCCTGAAGCTAACCATCCATGTCCCCAACAAACTTTCAAAATAAGAGGTATCTTACCAATTATTCCATGGTATAGATGGTCTATGCAGAACAAAAAATAAATGACTCCTCCATAACCTCCAAATTACTATTGGAAGGACCATATTCAATCAATGGGAAAATGTATTGGCAATGTCTATACACATGACCTTTTTAGTTTACAACTAAATAAATTGAGATAATGGGATCCCTAAGAAAAGGTCAAGGGGAATATAAAGGCCAAAGGGATAAACATGACTTATGATCACTAGCATGGCCCTTATGACCCCATATACACTAAGGCATCTTAATTTTTTGAGGTCTTGGGGAGATTGAAGAAACATAACATCAAGTTAGAAGATAAGATGCTTAAAGAGTAGAAAGGAAGTGATGATAGGTGGTAGCTAGGATATATACAATACCATTTTCTTAGTGGAGAGTCATCCATACCTCCACAACCATAAAAAAAGATCCAAAAGCCTAAGGCACTAAGCCTAGAAGAAAGTATACCTAGTGAAGATTCTTCTTCTTCAGCCTAGGTATAAGAACTAGGGTCACCAATTGAGGAGATTCAGGTGATAGCCTTAGAACTAGGTGAACCTATTGAGGATGCACTATGAATGTTATTTAGTGTTTATTAGTAAGATGAAGAAGAAGTAAAATTAGAGGAAATTTAGACTGTCGAATCATAATAAATGAATGGGAAGGAAGTTACATTGGATTTAGTCCTTATTACCACACCTACCCCAAAGAGAAAAGATGATCTAGCATTTGTTCCAATAGGTAAGAAGAGAACCAAGTTAAATTTCACTCATCCTTTGAGTGAGGTCAACCTTTTCAGTGATAAGAACCCAATACAAGGCCCAACTATTCTTGAATGGTTTATATATTCCAAGTTGCATAAAATGTTAACTCTACACCATCCTTAGGAAATAACCAAGTCTGTAAACATAACTGTGCATGATAAGCTCAAGCCATGGATTGTGGCTTTTAAAAAGGAAGAGGAGCAAAAGATGGTTGCTTTAAGATAATTGAGTGGAACTTAGATTGAAACCTATGATCCTCAAGTGACATAATATTTAGTTGGTGACAAGTTTGACCCAAAAACATATGGGTTACAAAAATTTACTAAAAAGAAGGCCATGATAGGTAGAGCAGAGTTCACTTTCTAGAAAGTGGAACCATTCATTGGAATAATTCCTATTGAAGGACAAAGGCCAGGTGAAAAACCCATATTTAAGGATAATGTGCTTGAATTGGCCCAAGCTCAATCAACACAATTATAAGCTATTATCAAGGGCATGTAATAAGGAGATAATCTATAGAGGCAAAATTTAAATTTGGAAGGACAAGCTATATTATCAATTCTAATTTCTATGATCAAGATATTTGAGGCATATTTATATGATATGTTTGACTCCTTAAAGTTAACAATGTCTAGATAAAATGTATTAGGTCAATAGTATGTAATATCTAAGGACTTAGTCACCCATTGATAGAATTCAAGGGATAAAATGAAAGAATTGACCAACATCTAGGTGGAAGATCAAATCCCTGATTTCAAAACCATCAGCCTAGCTCATTTGAACACAGTTATAGGACTACTTGTGGACAAGATCAAGAGCTTGAACACATGGTCTAAAAATTTGGAAAGACTACTTAAGGATGACAAGGAGCTACTAGATAGGATGGAATAGTTACTTGGAACCTTGATCCTCAAACCAACTACACTTAGCTCCATGGGCCTTATCACAAATGAATAATTCAAGCACAAAACTACCCTAGTCATGTAGGAAGTAAGGGGTAAAATACAAGGCAAATCTAGAAGAAACAACAATAGGGTCATGGATATGATCTTAACAATAGAGGAAAAAGATTGTTGAAGATAGGAGCATTAAAGAATCCTTTGAAATAAATGATAGGGACCTTGGAGACTTGGATGATTAGGAGGATGAGATCTTCATGGAACTTTTTATTAATTTGAAGCTGATTGATGAACAACACTAAAGAGAAATGAAGATACTAGAACAACAATAGGGGACTTCATAGAAAAAAGGCCCCAAAGTCAAGCAAGTTGACTTAAGATATTATATTACAAAAATATTATAATATTTGAAAATATAATATTCTTTTGTAAAGGCATGTGCAACTTGTAAAGCACATTGCCTATAGGTCAATCCATAGGGAAAGGTCTAGTGTATTCTAGAACTTTGTAAAAGGACAAATATCCTTAACACTTGTACATTTATAATTGGATATGACTAACCAATATATTGCCTTGGCATTCTATAAAAGAACTATTACCATTTGTAAAAATATGGGGAGTTCTTAGAGCCAATAACTAATTGTAATTTTGAGTAATTAATATAAGAAAGGAATTCTGTAAAGTTTGTCAAAATTTGCTTATGTCTTTTGTTATCCTAGATTCTCTCTCACTTGTTTATTCTAATTTATAGATTTTAATGGTTCTTATGAATTTATGATGTGTAATTTTGAATGTAGAGCTATTAACTTGTGTCAATGCTAGGTTAGTTGAAAGTCTTTAGGTTCATTTAATTTGCTTACTCTTCTTGCATTTGGGATAATGATATTTATTTGCAAGGGTAAATATTTAAAGTTGAAGTGGATATTATTTACATTATTTTACACCATCCTTAGATGTTTGCTTTATGTCTAATAGGATTTGAGCTTGTACTAATTCATATCATACATTAGTTAAGCGCATGCCTGGATGATATTAGAACTTTGTCATGATATCTAAAATGAAGATAAACAACATATGTTCTCTACCATACCTTTCCTTTTGATTTTTTTTAATCAGATCACTTTAGCTTAATCTTCACTGTGAATACCTATCTTATATTAGTTCTTGATCATAATTCACCATTATTAACATAACATACTTCATATTTTGCATATACTAAATTTGGCCATGGTGGCTCCCAACCACCAAAAATTATAAATATTATGAAACAATCCACTTGTTTTACCTCTAGATAACAATATTATCATAACCTACAACTCATGCTCTGAATTCTTAGAGTTATAAAATAAGAAGTGTTCTTGAACACTCTGGGCACCTATGATACACATTCAAGCATCAATAGGAGGGGCTTTCACTGGTGCTAGAAGGAGGGCCCATTAGATCTTTGTAGATTTAAAGTATCTTTGCTCATTTTTTGTGAATCATTTCAAAGATTGGTGTAACCTTTGTAAAATTGTGTCAATATTTTCTCAATTATGTAAGGATAATTGATTTTTATGGTCTTAGACCCATCTTTATTCTTCCTTTAGACAAATATTGACAGTCTTTGAAGGTATATGCTTAATTATGGTAAAGATGGTTTAAGCTTTGTTAATTCAATAGGTTTGAGGTTAGTAATAGTTTTTTTTATCAAAGATCAAAAGATACTTTGCTAATTTGATTTTATTTGAGCTTAAACATGTAAAGATAAATCATAATTACATATTTAGACACATATTTGAGCTAACTTAGTTAAACATTATTGTCCTTTATCATCCTTTATGTAGATCTTTTCAAAATTTGCTTAATGTGCAAGTCTGATCATTATCTCCTATAAATATAAGACTAATGAATCATATTTCAAACCCACAAGCTAGAATTACCAAGAATCAAGACAAGATCACATTCAAATACTAGAGAACCTCTGATTTCTTTGGAATTTCATATGAGAACTAGGTAGGACAAAGGTAAGTGTAGACTCTTGACGTCTATGCCAACTTCACCAATTTAGAGTGCTCCTATGTTTCATCCCTATCAAATTATGGCTTGGCTAGGTGTTTCTTCGATCAATGTTCTAGGTGTGGTTCATTACCTTCCTCATAACTCTAAAAAGTATTTACCAACATTTAGTCCTAGTGACATTATAACTTATGAAGAACACATTAAGAGTTTCAAAGATGCATTAATATTTCTAAGTGTAGTCCATGAAGATGTAACATGTAGACTATTTCATTTTACTTTTAAAGATGCTACATATGAATGGTTTTAAACCTCCTTAAAAATTAAATTACTAGTTGGGTTGATTTTAACAATGTTTTCATTGACCAATTTGGTAAAATCATTAGTCCTTATTCTTATACTAGCAATTCACTACAGTGAAAAGAGATAAAAATGAACCCATAAGAGCCTTCAATGCTAGGTTATGGAATATGTTTAGTAGGATCATAGATCCTTACAAACCCATTAAGGCTTTAGCCTTGGAAATCTATAAATATGCCTTGGATCCTATGACTTATGTGTTTATAAATAGAGTTGTTGAACCCATGAATACATTAGATTTAGCTTATACTAAGGCTATGATCATTAATGACTAGATACAACCCCAAGGACAATTAGCATACTCCATTTCTATTTTCAATCTAAATATACCCATTCTAAATGTTATTCCCAATGGTAACCAAAATGTGTTTACCTTGAACCAACTTCTAGTCTTGAACCAACTAGCTTTGAGAAATGCTCATCTTACTCAAAACCTGGGATTCTTGAACAATGTTACCAATGGATCTCATCCACAGGATTAGAAAGCCTTAATGCCTATAGCTAATTATAATACTCAAGTTCATAATTTTGAGGCTCCAAAGAATGAGAGTGACTCTATCCTCAATATGGTTCAAAATCTCATCACAGACTTCCTTCAGTTGTAAAAGCAAGTAAGCAATACTAGAGAGATCTCTAGTAGAAATTTCTCCTTTCAAAGGTTTAATAGGTCCAATAATAAATTTGAGAATGATAGTTACCAAAAAAACAAGAAAAATGAGCCATATGCTATAAATAATGTGCTTGATATAAATCTTATTGATGTTGCTTTACCTAACTATTGTAGAGTTTATTTCACTTCTAAGCATGGGAAAATAAACTATGTTGAATTTTGTAATGCTTTTGAGTCCTTCCAAGAAAAAATAGATACTTTTAAAGTTATCCATAATAAGGATTTTGATCTAGGTACATCAAGATCTTCAAGGTCATATATATATACTAATTCAACTCTCATGGTGGAGACATTTGAGTTCCCTTTCCAGGAGGACAATGACCCTGAGGATATTCTTGAAGAGATTCATGTTTTTTAGCAATTTTTGAAGAGGACTTATCCTCTAAGAAATCAAGAGCAAAATAAACCATTGACCATTTCAAATCATTCAAATACCCTTGAGACCCCTCCTGATACTACCTCAGAGAACAATCCATAACCTCTTAAGGGAAGTACTTCTAAACCCAATGCTAATACATATAATTCTTCTAATAAGACTGGGTATAACATAGTAGAGGACATGAAAAAGATCAAGGCTAACATTACCTTGTATGAGTTGACATAGATTATTGAACAAATGGATATATTGTTGGAATCTTTGTCTAAAAATCCTGGTAAGTCTCAAAAGTCTACACATGCTAATGTTGTAATAAACAAAATTAAAGTAGATTTTACTCCTTTCCTACTTATAGTCAGGATCTTTGGTAAGAATCTGCATAATTTCTTGTTAGAATCTAGTGCATCTACAAATATAATGCCTAATGGTATTTATGAATAATTAGGTTTGATTCCCATTAAATTTGATAGAGTGGTAACTCAATTATATAATTCAAAAGTCAAAATGACTGGTGAATATTAAATGTTCACATGTAGATTTCCTCAAAGCCAAGGATCCAATAGGTCATTGATATCCAAGTGGTGGACATACCTGATGCTTATAGGATGCTATTGAGTAGAGAATAGACTAGGATATTGAATGGTTATATGGAAATAGATCATTCACATATATGGTTGCCTTGGAAGGGAGTACCCAACCAAATCAAGATATAAAGGGAACCTAAAATGAAACACATGATCACTAATTACAATAAAATCAACTAGAGGGTCAACATGATTAACTCAGATCTTGGTGTTTACACTTTTGACACCACAAAGATATGTAACTCTAAAACTTCTCATGCTTTGCCTATATTATGGAAACTTTATTTTGATGGTGCTAGATGAAAATCAGGTTTTGGAGTAGGAGTGGTATTAATCAATCCCATTGGGAAAGAATACAATGCCTCTTACAAACTTTAATTCCCATACACTAATAATTTGGCTAAGTATGAAGCACTTATTCTTGGATTAAAATTTGAAATCAAGTGTGAGGCTAAGGAACTATTAGTTTTTGGTGATTTTGAACTAGTGGTCAATCAAGTCAGGAGTAAATGTCAATGCAATTTGTCCTATCTCAAGAAGTATAAATTTAGAGTGTGAGACTTAATTGAATGTTTTGACACTTTCAACATTGGGTCAATCCTTAGGGAAGAAAATAGGGTTATTGATGAACTTGCTTCAGTCATAACCAACCTTATGCCCAATCAAATTTCCAAATTAAAAATATTTATAATTGAGTTAATTCCATGTCCCTTAGTACTATATAATGTCAACCACTTATAGGTATTTAGTGATGATCAGTAGATCATAGACTTCATGACTAGTTTAGGAGTGTTTGAAGGTCATGTTATTGATGAAGCTAGTCTTATTGATGGTGAAAACATTGCAATCAAACTTGATGACAAGGTCATTTAGTTGAATGATAATAAGATCCCCAAAGTCATGATAGCCTTAGAGAGACTCTTTGATTATGACATACTAGTTGAGGCTACCAATATTCCTAAAGTAAATGAGAAGGATCATAACATAATTAATCTTGGACTTCAAGGTCAACCTCAGGTGGTTAATAGTGGTACAACATGCACAAGCATTGAGTTCAAAAGGGCCAAAGAAATGCTAATCAATTATAAAGATATTATAGCATGGTCCTATGATGACCTAAAGATATTTTATCTAAAGGTCACAACTCACACCATACCTTTAAAGGAAACATGCAAACCTTTTAGACAAAATCAAATGCTTGTCAACCTAGTCTTCAAACCACTAATATACAAAGAGGTCAAGAAGCTCTTAGATGAAAAGATTGTGTTTCCCATTAGACATTCCACGTGGGTTATTGATTTAGTCCCAATTAGGAATAAAAATGGTAAAATTAGGCTGTGCATTGATTTTACAAATTTAAATAGAGAATCTGAGAAAGATAATTATCCCCTACCTTCTCTTGAACAAGTAATACAAATTGTTTCTAGTTCTGCCATGATGTCCTTTCTTGATGGTTTTTTAGGGTCTAACTAGATGCTGGTAAATCAAAAGGATAGTATGAAGACTAATTTTAATACCAAATGGGGCACATTTGCCTACAAGAGAATGCTTTTTGGATTGATAAATGTAGGAGTCACCTTCCAAAGGGCTATGAATCATGATTTTCAAGATCTTGTAGGTAAGTGCATTATCATATACGTGGATGCTCTGACTATATTTTCTAAAAATAAGGAGGTTCATATTATGTACCTATAATAGGTATTTGAAAGATGCAAAAGGTATGGGATTTCTCTCAACCTAAAGAAAAGTATTTTCTATGTTACTAAGGGAAAACTATTAGGACATGTTATCACTAAGGAGGGAATCTCTATAGACCCTGATAGAGTAAATGCAATATATAATATAGAGCCCCCTAATAGTAGAAAGGAATTAAAATCATTCTTTGGTAAAATAAATTTTGTAAGAAATTTTATTTTTGGTTTTACAAAAATAGTAAAAATTTTGAATGACATGTTGAATAAAGAGGCTAAGATCACTTGGAATGAAGAGACAAAGAATGATTTAAAGGATGTCAAGGAGGTAATTGGACAAGCCCCTATATTGATAAGTCTAGACTTCACTAAATATTTTTATCTTTACTATTTTACTTTAGATCATATAATAACTACAATTCTAACTCAAAAAATGGATGGATGTGACCATCTAATACCTTTTACAAGTACTAAACTTAAAAATACTAAGTTAACCTACTCTTTGATTGATAAACAAGCATGTACTTTGGTTAAGGTAGTAAAAAAGTTCAAGCATTATATCCTTAGAAATAAGGTGCATGGCATTCTACCAGACCCAGCCACTAAGCTCATGCCAAGTCAAAATGAACTAGGATAAAGGAGAGGTAAGTGGATGTATGTACTCCAAGAATATGACATTGAGATGAAGACTACCAAATTGGTAAGGTGTTAGGGTTTAATTCAATTGATTTCCAATACTAATCCCAAGCTAAGTGTTATACATGTAGAGCAGCAAATTGTTAAACCTAATGATTGGTATGATCCTATTATCCACTTACTAATCAATGGTTATTGTCCTACACAATTAAGTAAAGAATAAAGAAGAGTGTTAAGGATCAAGGCATCTCACTTTCTGACCAAGGATGGAGTGATGTACATGAAGAAATTTGAAGGCATTTATTTGAGATGTGTCTCCAAGAGTGAAGAAGCTGAGATCATGAGTACCTTCCATGAAAAATTGGGAAGTAGACATCCATCTGGAAGGAGTACAACACACAAAATATTAAGAGATATTTATTACTAGCCTAAAATATTCAAGGATGCTCACAAAAATGTGAGAGAGTGCCACTCATGTCAACTCTTTAACACCAAAGATCCTAAGGCAGCCATGCCACTAAGACCAGTAATGATTGATAAACCCTTTACTCAATGGGGGATAGATTTTATGGGGATAATTAAACCAAATTCCTATGATGGTCACAAGTACATTCTTACTGATATCAACTACTACACTATATGGACTAAGGCATTGACAACTAAATAGTGCATGACCAAAGAGGCGATCAATTTTTTAGAAGAAACCTTATGCACCAAGTTTGGGACACTTGTATCAATGGGCTGTGACAATGCATCTACTTTTATATCCATAGAAATGACATAATGGGCATATGATAACAAAATCATCCTCAATTTCTCATCAAACCATTATCCTCAAGGTAATAGAGTATCTAAATCAACAAATAAGAACTTGATGAAGGCTATAAAGAAGTTTGTAGATCATAAACCTAGAACATGACATAAGCTTCTTAAGTATTCCCTTTGGGAAAATAGAAATATAATCAAACAAGCTCTCAAATCATCACCACTCTTACTATTTTATGGTCAAGAACCCATATTCCCCATCACCCTCAAGCTGTCAACATATAAGTTCATGTAAGAGTACATGGAGGAGGACCAAGAATTTTAAAGTTCAAGGTTGTTGGACATCATACAGATGGAAGATGCAAGAGAAGAGGATTTTGCCACTTTTAGTATACACCAAACCACCGTCAAGAGGTGGTTTTATAAACATTTAAAAATAAATGTGTTCATGCCATGGGACTTAGTTCTTCCTTGGGACAAGGCATCTAAGCCTAAAGGTAAACATGGGAAGTTCACACCTTTTTGGATAGGTCCCTACCAAATAACTGAGATACTTGGAGACAACACCTTTAAGTTGAAAGGCTCATAGGGAGAAGAGTTCACACTTACCACCAATGGGCAATACCTCAATCACTAATTCTCTATTGTCCCACCTGGAGTCTTCATGGAATGACTATAAGACTAGTTAGAGTTAATGTAGGTAGACTAGATTAGTCTCTTTCTACTCTTTCCTTCCTGTCCTTTGTTTATACGTATGTTTGTATATATTTGTTTGTTTATTTACTTAATTTATATTTGGTGTGTTTGATTTATTTTCTTTACTTCTTATTTATAATACGTTCTTTTGGGCAACCCTCAGCTCAAAGCTCACCAAATTGCTCAAAAGGAACTCTAAAGTTTAGGAATACAGGTATGTTTTATCAACAATAGTTGATCATGGGTTTGAAATATGAGATTAATGTTATAGTTTAGAGAAATTAGTAAAATATAATTAATAGGTTAATTGATCCTTGATATTATTAACTTTGTTTTGATTTGAGTTTGGTTCTAATAAAGATTGCACTTGTAGGATGAAAGACTAGATTATTAGGATATAGTCATGCTTGCACTTAAAAAATATTAACTACCAAGGACAAAAGTTTACAACCAAGGATGATTATCTAAAGACCAAAAATTTGACCAAATCCCTAAACCTAGCTAACATGGTTCTCAACCTTTACTATAAAGTTAAAATGATTTAAAAATACCAAAAATAAGAACCTTATTACAAAATTTAGGAACTTTCTAAGCATAGGTGATTCTGGTAGTCTCCATTAGGGATATAGAGGCCTGGCTAGCAATAGAGTAAGACCTTGAGTGGATCCAAGGCATCTCTATTAGGGCTATAGATGCATGACTGATAGCAAAGCAATGTCCAAGCCTTTCCTAAGCTAAATCATGGTTCTTAATTAATATGCAAACATGCCAAAAGTTAGTTTTAATGATTAAATTCATGAACCCATAAGTTGTTCTCCAAATCTTTTGGTAATTAGTAAGTGAAATCAAAGCATACACACAACATGGCTATGTCTTGATATTTGATCTTAATTATGCATTTTCAAGATTTTTTCTAACCATGAAGTGATCTTAATAATGGTGCATGATCAAATGGAATAAATAGATTAATTATTAGTCTAAACCAGAGTCTCTAAAATATAACATATTACTATGTTTCCCATAGAAGTCATGATTTTTTGAGGTCAACATACCCCCATTTCTGAAAAATGGGGACCCTTGTGTCAAATTATGCAAATTTATATCTTAAAATTAAAGATTTACTTGATCAAAATATATAATAGTATTTTTAAACATTGTTCATCTCTCATTTTGGATTAATGGACATGTTGTTAGATGATCATGGTTTTACCCCTTCTAAAGTTGCTAACATTTAATCTTCATGTTTTAGGTCACAGCTCCAATGGAGTCCATTAGAAATAGGCAATACTCAGAGTTTTGTGTTTAAATGTTTTGCTAACCTTTGGTTTGTAATTGATTAATGAAATTCATATTTGAATTGATAAAACCCTAGTCTAAGATTTTAACCTAGGTTATTTTTAAATTCAAACTTGCCAAGAGCATTTTATACGGGAGAAATTGATTATGCTATGGTCTTAATTTAATTTTTATCATAAGGCTTAGTCATGTTTTTCAACACAATGAATCCTTAGTCTAAAAATTCTATGTTGTGTCCCTCTATATCCCGAACCCCCCTTTTCCCCTTTTATCCTAACATGATCTAACTTCATGGTTCACAAGGTCACTTTATTGTGTTTTAAGCTTATTTTAAACTTTAGCCTAAAATTTTTATTCATATTTATCAATAAAAATAAAACCTTGGTCCAAAACCTTAGTCTAAGTTATATGTATCCTCAAGCCTAACTTAAATATTATACTTGTCTGGAGGATCAATGACCCACATTTGCTCATGTAAAGTTAATCCAACTGAGCAAGATAAAAATGGGAAGACTAAGATAGGAAACCAATCTTCACTCAATCCCATGGATCATGATTTATGACATGCATTTCATCATAAGAACATGATCCAATGACATGAGATCAAACTTGGAAATTAAGCATGGGGCCCCTTTTATTATGACATAGACATATCTTAAAGTTTTACCTTAAAATTTTAATTGTATTTATTCATATAATGAAACCTTAGGCTAAGACTTTATGCTATGTCTTCCATTATGCACAGGGTCCCTTTTTTATTATGTTTCTAGCTTGGGCTAAAAACTTTATGCCAAGTCTTTTATAAATTGTGGGGTCCCCTTTTATTATGTTTAAAATCTTAGAATAAACTTTAGCCTAAAGTTTATTTGTGGTTATTAACACAAATTGAAAACTTAGTCAAAAAAAACTTTAGTCTAAGTTTAATATATTCTCAAGCCTAACTTTCATGTTCATTTTTAGGATCAATGATCTACATTGGCTCATATGAGATTAGTCCAACAAAGTGTAATGATCATTGATAATTTAAATCATTGAAATGATGACAAGTTTCGTGAGTTCATCAATAAGATATTAAGTAGTGAACAGTGGTGTATCCCTCATATTGTGGTCTAATGGAGCGCATTTGCCCAAATATAAGTAATCCAATGGTATGAAGTAGACATTTACCTTTCAACAAAGATACAGGTAGATGTGATATTGCCACATGGTGAAAGTGCATCAATTTGATAAAGCTAAAAAAATACAGAGTGTAGAAGAACCACATAGCTGCCAAGTGGCACACACATGAAGTAGAGTGAATCTAAAAGTGACAAGTGGAAAACTCAGTAAAGATTCTTGAGGAGGTACCTAAAAATTGATGATTTCATGGACGTTAAAGACATTCTCGTGGATGTCAAATGATGGGCATGTCAACATCAAAATTAATCTCATTAAATATTCCAAAGAAGGTACCTAAAATTTGACAGTCACACAAACATCAAAGACATTTCCATGGATGTTAAATTATGGGCACACATACATCAATTTTAAGATAGCTATTTAGTGTGGACATTTCAACAAACCCAAGATCAATGACATTCAATCTTGTAGATCAAGATCAAGGAATGACATTGGTGTGTGCAAGATAATTGAATAATATGAAATTAAATCAAGATTTTCAAAAAGCCAATGATCAATATTTGAGAATTAATGAGTAAAGTGTTGTGAAAGTGCCACAAATATGCCACGATAGTGCCACATAAGTATAAAATGAAAAATCTAAAGATCTTATGGGTTTATAAATTCAAAGGTATAAATGCAATTATCCAACTGAAATCTAAGGCACAAAATCACTTAAGTTCAAACAAGATACCACCATTAAAGCTTTGAGAAGACTTGCATAAAAGCCCTAGCTCACATAAAATCCCTAATTCAACCCTGTATTAAGTAAAATTGAACCTAAAAGAGTGAATTATCATCTGAGTTAAAGCAATTTAATCCAGAGTTGAAGAATAATCTACTAGTGAGCCATTTAACCTGATTCAGATCATGGTGGCTCAAAAATACACTTCCAAAGAAGATGTGGAGCTATATCTAACTTTAGATATCAAGGGGAGAGTCTTCAAAGATAAAAAATTTGATGCCACCACCATAAATATGGGAGAGAAAAATTGTTCAAAGTTATTATTGACTATCGCAGAGTAACCAGACATCACAAGGGAAGAGGAAAAGAACCTATTTTTAAGGAGACATTATGACATAGTGGTTATTCAGATGACAAGCCTACACTTTGAAATGGCCAAGTTCAAGGAACTAAATTATATTGACATTCTCTCTCCTATTTTTAGAGATTGTAAAATTTATAAAGGCATATTAATCAATAAGCACACTCACAAAAGTATAGCTTATGTCTTGGCTATAGCTTTTAAAAATAATTATAAACTACCTAAGCCCCAAATAGACATGACTGCCATAAACAATTGGTATAATTAAAATGACTTAAAGACCATCCTTACCCTATGGTTGTATTTTAGGAATCAAGTATTCTCAGACTTCAATGACAACATCCCAATTAACCAATTCAGACCTAGGATCAAGATGATTATGACCTTGATGAATAGGCTATGTGGGAATCTAACCACCACCTATGTGGATAAAATATGGGTGCCCTTGGTATATTTTATATTTAAAATGGAGATCACCCCTCCCCTTGGTGAAGTCATTAGCACCTATTTATGTAGATAGATTTCCACAGTCAAGAAAAGGACTAACAACCAATTTTACATGATGCCATACTTGTTGGATGCCTTTATTTCCACCACCAAGATCCCTAACTTTAGAGAATGGTCACCTAAAGGGACATAGATGGTCTCCTAATATTATTCAAAATTGCACATATTCAAATAGAGGGACCACATCCATTTCATTTGTGATTGTGTCTATCCAGCCTTAATTAAGGCCATAACTAAGAATTTAATTTCAGGAGTTAGTCCTTTGGTCAAGAAATAAATTGAATCCATTGGTGACATATGGTTCTATGTATATTTTACCATCATTATAGTTGAAGAAATCTAGTTCCAACTCCTTAGGTGACCCATCTTGTCCCTAACAAGCTTGCAAAATAGGAGGTAACTTACCAATTATTACATGGTATAGATAGTTTGAGTATAACCAATAATAAAGGACTCCTACACAACCTCATAATTACTATTAAAAGGACCATATTAAAGTAATGGTAAAATGTAGAGGCAACATATAGACATGGGACCTCTTTCAGTCTACAACTGGATGAACTAAGTTAGTGGGATCCCCATGACAAGGTCAAGGGGCATCTAAAGGCCAAAAGGATAAACATTATTTATGAATACCATCATGGCCCTTATGACCCCATACACACTAAGGCATATTCATTTTTTGAGGTCTTGGGGAGATTAGAGAAACATAACATCAAGTTAAAAGCTAGGATGATTAGAGAGTAGAAAGGAAGTAATGACATGTGGTAATTAGGATTTAGACAATACCATTTGATCAGTGGAGAGTCATCTAGACCTCCAAAACCAAAAAATAAGATCCAAAAATATGAGGCACCAAGGATAGAAGAAAGAAGACCTTGTGAAGTTACTTATTCTTCAACCTAAACACAAGAACTAGGTTGCTAATTGAGGAGATTTAGGTGATAGCCTTAGATTCAAGTGAAATGGTTCAGGATGCATTACAAATGTTATCTAGTGATTATCAGTCAGATGAAGAAGAAGTCCAAATATAGGAAACTTACACTAGAGAATTAGAAGAAAAGAAGGGGAAGGAAGTTGCATTGGATTTAGTCCCTATCACCACACCTAACCTAAAAATAAAATCTAAGCTAGCATTGGTTCTAGTAGGGAAGAAGAGACCCAAGTTAACCTTCACTCATCCTTTGAGTGAGGTCAACCTTTTTAGTGATGTGAACCCAATCCAAGGCCCAAAAATTATTGAATGGTTCATATATAGAAAGTTGTAAAAGATACCAACTTTATACCATCCTTGGGCAATAACCAAGTCTATAAACATAATTGTGCATGATGAGCTCAAGCCATGGATTATGGATTTGCAAAAGGAAGAGGAGCAAAGGATGGCTTCTCTATGATAATCAAGTGGAACTTAGACTAAAACCCTTAATATTCAAGTGACATAATCTTCAGTTGGTGTCAAGTTTAACCCAATAATAATTGGGTTATAAAGAGTTACTAAAAAGATTTCCATCATAGGTGGATAAGAGTTCACTTTCTAGAAAGTGAAACCATTCATTGGACTAACTCCTATTGAAGGACAAAGTTTGGGTGAAAACCCCATATTTGAAGAGAATGTGCTTGAATTGGCCTAAGTTCAATTATCAAAATTAAAAGATACCATCAAGGGTATGCATCAACAAAGAGAGAATATATAGAGGAAAAATGAAAATTTGGAAGGACAAGTTATATTATTAGTTCTATATGCTATGATCAAGATGTTTGAGTCATATTTATATGATATGTTTGACTCCTTAAAGTCAACAAGGTCTAGACAAAATGTATTGGGTCAATAAGATGCAATAGCCAAGGACTTAATCACCCATTAGTAGAATTTAAGGGATAAAATGAAGGAATTGATCCACATCTTGGTAGAATATAAAATCCTCAGTTTTAAGACCATCGACTAAGATCATTTGAATATAATCATAGGACTAATTGTGGACAAGATCAAGAGATTAAACACATGGTCTAAAATTTTGGAAAGACTCATTAAGGATGAAAATGAGCTACTAGATAGGATGGAACATTTCCTTGGGACCATGATCCTCAAACCAACTACACTCATCTCCATGGGCCTCATCATAGATGAAAAATTCAAACACAAAACTACACTGGTCATGTAGGAAGTGAGGAGCAAAAGCCAAGGCAAATTTGGAACAAACCATATCAAGGTCATAGATATGATCCTAATAGTAGAGGAAAATATTTTTGAAGTTAGGAACATTAAAGAAGGCTCGAGAAGAAATGATAGGGACCTTGGAGACCTAGCTGATCAGAAGGATGAGATCTTCATAGAACCTTTTGTTAATTTGAAGCTCATTGATGAACAACACCAAAGAGTAATGAAGATACTACAATAATAACAAGGGAATTCATCAACACAAAGGCCTCAAAGTCAAGAAAGGTGACTTAAGATATTATATTCTACAAAAGAATTACAATATTTGAAAATAGAATATTCTTTTGTAAAGGCATGTGCAAATTATAAAGCACATTGCCTATAGGTCAGTCCATAGGGAAAAGTCTAGTGTATTCTAGAACTTTGTAAAAGGATAGTTGTCCTTGACACGTGTACTTTTATAATTGCATATGACTAATTGGTATACTACCTTAGCATTCTATAAAATAAGTATTATGATTTGTAAAAAGAGGGGGAGTTCTTAGAACTAAGAGCTAATTGTAATTTTGAACAATTAATATAAGCAAGGAATTCTCTAAAGTTTGTCAAAATTTGCTTGTCTTTTTTTATCCTAGCTTCTATCTCACTTGTTTTTTATAATTTATAGATTTTAATGGTTTTTATGAATTCTCGATGTGTACATTTGAATGTAGAGCTATCAACTTGTTCGAATGCTAGGTTAATTGAAAGTCTTTAGGTTCATTTTATTTGCTTACTCTTCTTGAATTAGGGATAATGCTATTTGTTTGTAGGGGTAAATATTTAAAGTGGACTTGATTCTTATTTTCATTATTTCACACCATCCTTAGATGTTTTCTTGATGTCTCATAGGATTTGAGCTTATGCTACTTTATATCATACATAAGTTAAGTGCATTCTTGGATGATATTAAAACTTTATCATGATATCTGGAATGAAGATCAACAACATCTCTTCTCTACCCTACCTTTCCTTTTTTTTTTTTTTTAACGTGATCACTTTAGCTTAAATTCACTATAAATACCCATTATAGATTAGTCTTTAGATTAGTTATTGATCATAATTCACCATTCTTAACATATCATAATTCATATTTTACATAGATTGACTTTGACCATGCTAGATCCCAATCACCAAACATTATAAATATTGTGAAATATTCCACCTTATTTGCCTCTATTCTATTAATAGATAAAAATATTATCATAACCTGCAACTTATGCTCTAAATTCTTAGAATTATAAAAATGAGAAGTGCTCTTGAACACTATGGGAAACTAAGATACACATTCAAGCATCAACAAAATTTTTATATGTTCTTTGAGTTATACACACACTTATTTTAAGTGTTTTAAATCCCTATCTCATATTTATTATTCCCCAAAACATCAAACATGTTGGCCCATAAGACTATGTTTCTTGCATTTAAGGATTATGTGCTTGAACTAGCACTAAGAAGTCATTTGGGAGGTGAATGAAAGCTAGTGGATCATGGAATGGAGAGTGAAAAAATAATAAAATGTATATCATGTGATTTTACCCCTTTTCATAAGCTTTAAAACCTCTCAATAGTGTCATACAACTCCAAACTTGCATCTTCTCAAACCTTTGTAGACATGTAGGTTCACATTTGTCTCATTCATCTATTAAATGATTTATTTAAGATGGTTTAGGAGAGATCAATAGGATTTAATGAATTTGTACACATTATTTAAATTTTATTTCACTCATATTCATGTTGGAAACACTCATAAACTTATACAAATCTTGATTACCATATCAAAATCAACAACATACAACACCTCTTGCCATCTATATGTTTGATCCATGGGTATTTTGTTGAATTTTGGTATTTTATGGGGTAATATAACTATTTAAAGTGAGATTAAATTACTAACATTTACCCATTGAGTTTCAAAATTACTTCAAAGGGAGAAAACTAAGGTCATGAGGTTCTTTAGGGTTTTAAAGGTGGTTATCTTCTTAGCAATGATTCATAAAGCTCTGCCCCTTAATCTAAAAAAAATTCCATGAATTTTAAGGGCATAGATGTTGTCAATATTACATAATTGAATTTATCTTGGCACACACTCTCTCTTCTCCATGAACCAATTCTATAAAATTGACCTTCTTGACTGTGCCTATAGACTTGTGAACTCGATGGAAGAATTGAATATTTTTTTGTATTATTTCAACCTATACCATCTCTTTGAGAATGATGTTGATCTTGGGGAAGCTATAGGAGGAATTATATAGTCTTATACTATAATTCGCATCTTGAAAAAGGTTTAAAAGACACCTCCATAGAACCTACTTCATCAATAAACTATTCATTTATCAAAATGACCTATTGTAGCTTCATGCAAGATATCCATGGAGTTCTTCCATGACTTGTTTAAGGATAATGTAATGTAAAAATCACTTCTCTTGCATTCCATTCTTTCATTTTACTCTATTTATACATTAGACAATGAAGAAAATAGTTTCAAATGTGAATGTACGTTAGAAAAGAGGCTTTGACACCTCTTAGCTGAGTGTACGAACATAATGAGATGTAAGATGCTCTTGGAAAAGTGTCAAATGACCCTAAAAGACCTCTTTGACCTCTATGTATGGTGTTCCACTCTTCACACTTGATATTTCAAAAAAAATCACTTTATAACATTATAACATATAATAGGACCAAAACAAGTGAATACCTTAATCTCCACAAAATTACCTTAAACTCTCAAAAGTGCTTTAAAAAGGCAAAATTGTTATCTTAATAGATTTGATTATTTATCTAATGTTTACCATATATCACCATATCATCTTGGAAAATCACCAAATCAATGTTTATACCATGGGTCAAACACATCTTGACTTTCACAACTTAACCTTAATCTTTCTAAAGTTACCTTAAACTTTGTTAAACTACATTTCAAAATACCTCTTCAAATATCATGGCATGAAACTAATATGACAAGACATACACATGGACCATATCATCTTAATAAGATCCTATTTATACCTTGAGATGATATACAACACCAAAACATGACACCAAGACATGATTCTCAACAAGACCATTTCAAGGTTAGGTGACTCAATTACTTGATTTTGAACAATCCTTGGTCAGGGATGACTGATTAGATAACATATACCTTATAGGGTGAATCAATGATATTTAAATGCTTCCAATGTAAATAAATATTCTATAGGTTACACTCCTATGATCAATAATGTTGTTGTTTCTCAAATCATTTTCAATTATGTTCCTCCTCAAATTTATTATACTCATATTGTTAGTGTTGTTCATTCTCAAAATGGTATGTAAACTTCATTTTTTTGATTCACAAGTTCCTATACCATGTCAACATGTTTTCTAAAATTTTCCATTTCTCCATTGTGTTTCTAAAGTTCATATTCCTACTTATAAAACCACCAATTATTTTACAATCTCCAATTCTACCACCCTTGTGCAAACCATTCATGCTATATACCAACATATCTAATTTCCCTTTCAAGGGTGTATAAAATTTAGTCATAAGGTTGGTTTTCATGATATATTACTCAACACTTTAGATTATGATGTCCTTTACTACCCTTTAACTATCAATTTTATTGCTTCCAAGTTTTTAATTATTAATGGTAAAGGCAATCCTTCTCATCACATCAGATATTTATATGCATCATGTCTCTAATTTTTAGATAATGATAAATTGTTGACAAATATATTACATAAAAGTCTTAATTACTATGATTTTGATTGCATTTATGAATTGAAATTTATATCCTTTCACTATTTCAATGCTTTGGCTGATGATTTATTATCTCACTTTTCAATCAAATTTAGCATTAAGGTCGCTTTTTCATAGATTACTCAACTTAAAAAAGAATATAGTGAGAATCTTAGTGAGTATTTGTTTAAATACAAGACTATGTTTATGAAAATAAATTTCCAATTAGATAATAATGAAATGTGAAGTATATTTAATTAAAATCAAATCTCACCCATTAAATACAAAGTGATATTTAACACTTACAAATTCTTTGAATAACTATGTCATGCGGTTGGAAATTATGAAATCAAAATTTTAGAGGCTAACATGCTTAAATAAAGGTAAATAAAAATTCAATTCTAAGAATAGTGAGAATAATTTAAAACCTAAAATTGCATCCAAGATTATACTATATGTGGTGGGCCAACCATTCAAATTAAAAGTTCTATCATAAAAATTAGAACAAATAGAATTTACATTATTGATTAAAAGTCTATAAAATGTGATTATATCCTTACTCAAGTTAAACATGCTTACTTTACCTCCTATCAAAGAGATTGATATATCATGACCTTCGCCTAATAATTATGATGCTAATGTATAATGTGATCACCACAAAAATTTTGGACATTCCTCAAACACATTCATCTTTTTAAAAAACAAGATCTAAGACATAATTGAAAGCAATAAACTCTAGATAGATGATATAAATAATAATTTTAATAAATCAATTATAAAATTAAAGCAACACTTCCAATCCATTACCAATCATGCTAATTGATCAAAATAATAAGATAATGTGCATATGATATCTTAAAATCAACCATCATAAGAGTATTACATTTATCCACTAAATGGATTTTTAAGTATGGTCAATGACATATGTAAATACTCTCCAATTATTTTATATGATCATGAAATTCCAAATAATGAATATAATAATTAACCACCCTTCATTCAAGATTTCATTGATATACATTCAAAGATAAAAAATGGAATTATTATTGATAATTGTTCAAGTATACATGTGTGCATAATTAAAGTAATTACTAGTCATGGAATCGCTCAAGGGGATAAATCTAGTATAACCATGATTATTAAAGGATATGATGTTATAAGTAGGAAACCAATTTGTTATATTAATTCATCTATCATATTGGGTCCTAAGGCCATATTATTTTGGTTTCATACATTATTTGATAATGGAACTATTGAATTTCTTAGTCACCCCTCGATCAGTGCATAGCTTCCCAAGTCTTAAAAAAAGATTCACACACCTACGAGGACCCAAGTTCTTTAAGAAAAAGGTGTGGAGGCACTTCCCATCTGTACCTAGGCTCAAGATAGAGGCACAAGATTACAAAGGAGTAATAGGTTGACTCATGCCTACATAAATATATAGACATGCACCTTTGTACATGATCTTGTGGTGCATGACTCAAAAGGTGCATGAGTTTAAGACATAGGGTCCAGGTTTCAAAAGGTCTAAGTGAAGGAAGTGCATGAGGAGATATCACAAATCAATAAGAATACATTAAATACCTTTAGTCTTCATTCATAATATTATTAAATGAACCTCCCAAACCTATTTAATGTAGTTCTATGCCCACACATATGATTCTACATTTGTGCCCTTCTATTATGCAGGGTACAACCTCTCTTCTACCACTTCCACATGACAACCCTATGCTAAATAAAACACACAAAAGTTATCGATTGCCCAAGAAAAGTGTCAACTCTCCACATGGTGATATGGTGCTCATCTAAGGCTATCCCTTTTTAACACAAATGCAAAAAATGCCATTGGCTAGTGCAGAAGGAAAAGGGGACCCACCAAGCAGTCATAGTGCAAGAATAGATCCATCCCTCCACATGCCATGTACACAATCCTCTTACCTAAAAATATAAAGAGACTCCTATGAGATGATGTATGTCAGTCCTATAGTGCCACACCTGAGACCAATCATGAAGCACCACATGCCAAATAGAAACATGATATGAAGAAGGTAATTGGAGGTGGTTGAAATGATCTTGAGGTGAGGTCAAATAGATTAAATGTATAAGCAACTATTTAACATTGGGACTTGAGTACATGCCATACTTTAACTCTATTAGGTAAATCTTCCATTCCCTATGCACATGTATATCTATAGATAATCCTGCTATCACCCCCAAAACCAATCACCAAATAGAATTTAAGAGGCATGGCCATAGTATTGAAAAAGAATTAATACTACATCCACCACCTCAAGTAGTGAATTTATTACAAAACCAACTTAATCTACTATAAAATTATATTTATTTCACTATAAAAGGGTCGACACATTTTAGCATCCTTACGCTATTGAAATTTCCCTTCATGAATATTTGTATTGGATAAACCTTGTAATTTAAGTTCACCTCCTTTTGTTCTTTTGATGCTTTGTGTGCTATT
The DNA here is from genome assembly GCA_037957365.1 of Torreya grandis. Taxonomy (NCBI): domain Eukaryota; kingdom Viridiplantae; phylum Streptophyta; class Pinopsida; order Cupressales; family Taxaceae; genus Torreya; species Torreya grandis. The sequence continues at coordinate 2,808,106 of JARHVA010001638.1, forward strand.
TGTGTTTGTTAATTTTTGCCTGTGGGTAATGTTTACCCTTCTCATTGTCATTCATCCCCAACACCTCCTCATTAAAATCATAACTCACTTGTAGGTCATATCCTATACACACCAAGGCCTACGTAGGCTCTGTCTATGGATAATACTCATCCCTCTCAATGTTGCATTATATCCTACACCTTTATACAAAGTATTTATACATGTAAAGTGATTTGGTAGAATCTATGTGATATTGTCTTATTCCAAAAGGTTTGCACTATGTTTATGGTAGTAAGAGTGTTTGTTATATTCTAGGTGCATCACCTTTTACTTTAAATATTCTCTTTCATTCGCCCTCTATTTTACTCTCAAATATCTTAGGTTTAGATTAGTGGTAGTTTACCTTTATAATCTTTAGGCCTACGTGCTAGTCTTAAACTAGGTGCGTTTAGAATAGAAGGAATTCAGCATACTTTGGAGGCTCATCCCAAGGAGCACAAGGGCCCCACACCTTGGGGACATTCCCATCATTGTGATGATATAACCGATGCTCATACACATAGCTATGTGATAATAATTCCATGCCTAATTCCTTAAGCTCTTTCACCCCTATGCAAGTCCTTCATACTCAACACCCCACCTCCAAGCTTCCTCGCACTGTAGAGCATCCATGAGTGCAAGTTTCAAATGACAACAAGAACTTAACTTATTACTTAGATGACCCTAGTTTAATAAAATGCAATAAATTTCATAAACATCACACTAATTAATAGAATTTGTCCTTAATAATAAAGTGATTATTATCCAAGGCATTGCTTATTATCCTTCAATACAAGTTAAAAATGAGGTATTACCTAAAGATCTATAAAATAAGAGAATCATATCACCTCAAACAAGTGCATTCAAAAATCAAGTACCCACTCATCCACATACCAAGGAAATACTATCTCAATCTCTCACACCTCTTCAAAATAAATCATGTTCCAAAAAATCATCAATAATAATAGTATAGTTTTATGTATATTCCTCAAATAATATATCAATACAAATCCTATACTTTATCCTAACAAACCTTAATTTATTATCTTGATTTTTGATGATGAAATAAATTTAAAACAACCGAGAAATGTGCATGATACATAATTTAAGGTGTGCATTTTTAAGGGGATATTATAAAATATAAGTAGATAAAGAATAACATAAGAACATAATTGTAAAGAGATGCAATATTTCCTTAGAGAAACACCATTTGAGAAAACTCTAGTAAGTATGAGGGATCTCCTCCTCTTAACACTATCTAATTCTAAAATTACAAGTATATTGCATTCTCAAGGCCTTCATAGACATTATTTACATTTTTCATGCCCAAAAACCCATAAGTGCTTTGAAAATTTCTCACTCACAAATTAATTTTCACACTTTAACTCCATAACAAACATACAATCAAGGAGAAGAATTAGGACATTGTTTCATGATTGAATGAGTTGAATGAATCATCCCACATGAAACTTATCCCATTCACTCCATCAATGGACCATTTAATACAATGAATCTATTTATTTAAAATTACCTTCTTCATATGATTTATAAAATTTGACAACATTACAAGCTTAAATGAATAACTAAATAAAATCATAAGCTAAAGAGGAATTGCCTACAGTTGTTGCTCCCATTGTTCTTTGTCTTTAGACAAAACCACGCCTTCGTGCAAAGTGAAACCACATAGTGGTTAGTAAACCACTTAATTATTTATGTAAATGTAACTTTGGGGTTATTAAAATTCTAAGATGGTTACGCAATTGTGACATGTATGAACCCATAGTTTTACAACCATGAAATCTACCTTAACTTTAGGAGGCAACATATTTTGCATATGAACTCATGTTAACATGTTATTTTTTTAAATTTTTTTATAGAGGAATATAAATATGTAATAAAAAGGTACATTTAATCAATTATGAGTTTTTTATATTTTTGCACCAATTTTTGTTTGAGAGGTTGTAACTTGGCAAAACATCTTCTTGAACCCTGCCAATAGTTAATCAATGTAACTAACTGAAAAATAGTGATATAAATATGATTTCATTTGATTCAAGTTAATTTTTTAGTTAAAACAAAAATAGTGCATTAGTTATCCCATATTGATAATAATATTAATTCAATATTCAAATCAAACCTCCACAATTACAAGGCTTTTGGTTCCATACAAGTTTAGAAACTCATACATTGAGGAAATTCCTTCCACACTTCTTAAAATTCCATTTGTATTTGATTGGAAATGTACTATAGACTCAATTTACCAAATTTCCTACACTTCCCTTCATAATTCTCTTTACTACATTTGGAAAAAACATCTTTGTCTAATTCCTCATGGCCATTAGGAGTAATGATATTAAATTGAAGGTACAAAAGACATTCTTATTTGTCTAACATGTAAGTCTCAAAGAAACATCAATTTTCAAAATTTAAAATACAAGATCCCTTCATAAAAGGGGCATGTCCATTCTAAAAACATAATTTTCTACTTCATATTTAACTTGAGCTCCATAATTTCACCTTTAATTATTTATTTTCTCAAGTACAACCATACCTTATCCCCAAAATAAACTATGTTCAACTCTATGATTATCATGTCCTACTCTATACTTTTTTATGACTATCTTATTATTTATTACTTTTAGAGGAGTATTTTCTACGTGTAATTCTTATATTTTTTAAATTATTAACTCAAATTTTCATGTCCCTTACATAAATTATTAAATATATCAAATATTTATGGTAAATAACATCATGTCATAGCATCCAAAATGAGTTGTACCATGATATATAACAACTCTAGTAGTATATTAACCCACCTTGTTACCAAAGAATCAAGACGCTTTCTCCAATAGAGTTTATTGTCTTGGTAGTGGTAATGCATCTGCACAATGGTCACACTAAAAAAATCAAACACAATGGAAAAATAACTTGTGCTAATACTAATCTAATCTATAATTATATGGATATTCCACACATAATTCAACAATACAAATCTTAAACTTTATCTTAACAATCCTTAATTAATTTTCTTTTTGTTCTCTCATGAAATAGCTTTAAAATAGTAAAAATGTGCACAATACAAAAATTTAAAGTGTGCATATTTAAATGAATAGTGAAGCATGTAAGTAGAGAAAAAACAATACAATAACTTAATTGTAAAGAGACACAAGATTACCCTAGAGAAACACAATTTGATAAAACTCTTGAAGAGTGAAGGATCTCCTCCTCTTTGAACAATATCATTATTCAATTATAGGTATACTATCTTCACAAGGAATTCATAGACACTCTTTAAATTTTAATAATTACCAAGCACCCATACATTATATGTAACTTTCTCATTCACATTTTCATTTTCAAAATCCAACTCCAAAACACACATATTATCAAGAAGAACTAGGAAATAATTTCGTGACAAAATGAGCTAAATGAATCATTCCATAATTGACTCACCCCATTCCTCCATTAATAGATGATTGAATATAATTCTGTACAATGACCCTCTCAATGTAATTTTTATAATTCAAATCATCAAAAGATTGAATGTGAAGCCAAAAAGACTTGGATTACAAATAATAAATTTATATAGCTATTACTCCCATTATTATTTACCTTTGAGAAAAAATTCAATGTCATAGAGGATAAAACCAACTTAAAATTATGAATCCATCAATTTAAAAAATATCATATTAGTTATGAAACCACTAGGGATTTTATGTAGCATCCACCTGCATGAATTGATGGTTTCACAACCATGAAATTTGCACAAAATTCAAAAGGCCATATATTTTGCATACAAATTTAATTTGACAATTTTTTTTTTGAAATTCCATATCATTTTTAGAGGAATAAAAATATGTAATATAAAGTACATTTGATGAATTTTACCTACTATTTTATCCTATAAACCAAAACCAATTTATTTTTTAGGTCATAGCATGGTGCAAGCTCTTCTTGAACCCTGCCAATCATTAATCAATGTACACAACTAAAATAGAGTGTTAAAGAGTTAATTTAAAGTGTCTCACGTTATTTTATTAATTAAAATTATAATAGTGAATTATTTATAACATATTTCTAATCTTAATAATATCAAACTAAGATCAATGCCTTACCCATACAAGGGAAAATCATTATTACCTTATCCTATATGGCCTCCTCTCACACGTATATTAAGTGGGGTTATCTATTGTATATGAAATTACATGATGATATCCTAATTATATGACTTGTACCTAAATATAATTAAGATAAAAAACATTATAAAACAACATGATTTTGTAATAATATATTTTTATGATTATACCAATGAATTTTATACATAATTTAATATCAATATATTTTTATGACTATACCAAATTACATTACACTTAATTGAATGATGAAATATTATTATGATCATACATTAGAGTTTTAAATATTCATATTTTACACATGGTACACAAAATACCTTCCTTTTTATATATGTGTTTAACATGTTCATATCACACAAAAAAGGTAGGGCATATGAGCCTCTTATTATACCTTCAATTATGGTTTCATATTTTTAGTACACTAGGGTAATTCACCACTAATAATATGATAAAATTAAGTGCATAAGGGTATCTAAAATAAATATAATCCAGAAATGGAATTCATATCATCCTTATGGCCATAAACAATATTCAATCATAAAAAATGATTTGACAAGAAATAAACTAAAAAATTATGAAACGAAGAATTTTGGAATTATGAGAGTATAATAGTGATTTAGAAGTCATGATGAAATTATATGAAAAATTTGGAAATTTTTCTATCAAATAAAAATTTAATGCCTATCATCCTATTGTTGAATATGCCTTGGTATAAATTAAGCTACCAAATATTCCCTACCTTTGTTTCGACTAAATGTGTATTTATGCATCCAATCTATACTATGCTCTATTTTGGATGCTGAATTTTATTGTGTAGGTGCATTATATAATGTTTTATAGTCATGTGTCTTTGATTAAAAAAAAAAAACAAAAAAAATTCTTATTTGATCACTTCTTTGTCATATTACCCTAGCTTTCCATAAATTCCCAAGTGAAGGATAAAAAAGGGTTATGGGTTGTGAAACCTAAAGGGAGTTGAGCCTACATATCATGCACTCTAAAATTAGAACCATTTTGGATATTTGTGCGATGTAAATGGAATCTCAAGCAAGGGATTTACCTCCTTTTCTACATATGTGTAATGTAACTATGTGAACATTTTAGTAAACCTAAATTTTTCACAAGTATATAATATTATAATAGATTTTATAAGATTTAAGTTTTAAGGAAAAAGTCTTCAAAACAAGTGTAGTGATAAATAAAGAAATGAAGGGTCTAACTTGAAGGTAGGAGAGGATTACAAATTCACTCAACACCTAGGAATTACTTGATTGATACTCTAAAAATGACTTGAGATGACTTGGTATATATATATAAATCTCTAAGACATGACATATGCTAAGACTGACCATGGAAAAGAGTGATATGCTAAATTAATGACATAAGAAATAAAGCAAAGGTGGGAAGGACCCAAAAAGGCACAGAGGATAGATTTATAGGGTTGAAAAAATATACCCTAGGATAGATTTAGAAGACTACCAAATTAGTCTCAAAAGTAGTAAATGCCTAGAATATGGAAATTAGATCAAAAAAATTAAAACTTAGGATCAAGGTGGAAGAAAGATAAGTAATGTGAATTTTGAAGACATGTATAAAGATAAAAGGTTAGAGAGAGGCTAGATTGGGGTATAAAAATTCCTAAAAATATTCAAATAAACACAAGTGGATCAAATGTGATAAAATGAGTAAATGACACTATGAAAAAGTGTCTTGTAATAAAACTATATGTCTACAGTTACATGGTGTTATACGATAGTCTTAGAGAGTAATAAGAAAATTATTATTATTCCCACATATTATTATTCCAACATTTGGAAGTGATCTAAAATAATTATAAGGTATGTTCAACTTGGTCTCCTGAATGGGACACACATTTATATATGATAAAAAATTAGAAGTATGGAATTTATAGAGATGACTTCATAATTTATGTGGAATAAGGTGTATTCTTTCCTATTTTTCATTTCCTCTTATTGATTTCAAAAATTTATTGATTATCAATTTCTATATACATTAATTATATTTTAAATGTTTTCCTTATGTAACCAATTACCAAGGTTTCATGTTCCAAGCACAAGAGCATTGATGCTTATTCTAGAATATTCATGGATTTTCATAGTGGTAGTTAGGATGATTGTGTTGTGTCTTGAAGATCATATGGTTTATTTTATTTTATACATCATGAAAGCTAGAATATAAGATAAGGTAACATGTTCCTCATTTAAAATTTAAAATCACTAACATTTCCTATATTGAATTCAATAACTATTATAGGTTTAAGCTAAAATGTCTTATTCAATATATCCTAGGTACACTTGTTTGTTTTATTTTGATATGTACACACATCAAAGTGGGGTATTATGTATACACCTAATTTTGGTTTGGGAGTAGTTTTATATATCAAATTACTTTCCTTTATGAAACTTATGCATGTGTCAATTATTAGTTAATATTTTTTTTAAGGTTAAAATGGGGGATTTTTTGAGCTAGGGTCCCCAAACCCTAGGAGTACATACAAACAAAGCAAAAATAGACAAAAGAAACAAACCTAAAAGGGGAATATACTTAAAAACACAAAAATAGGAAGAAAAAAATAGAAAACCACTCCTACATAGCTAGATTACTTAGATTAATCCATACTTCTCAAGATGTCTTCCCAAAATGCCTTCATATTGTTAACATTCATGTAAATTTTATTGATAATTATTCCATAGTAAATGTTATGAGTTCCACTACTGCTTTGGCCCTTTATCTCTTTTCCATTACCTATATAGCTATGGGCCAAATAGATCTTTTAGGTGCTTTCAAAGGTTTTCCATATTATGTAATCCTTCATTCATAGTGGCTTTACTATAGTTTATAATGAAATTGAGTTTTTTATATAGATCCTCATTGGTATGCTCAAGGAGATCTACCATGAAGCCGAATCTTTAAATCTACAGATCCTCTTCTTTATCAATCTAGGCTTTGGATAACTCTTCATTTTCCTATTTTATTATGTTCATTATATTTTTGAGGCTCGACATTTCCCTCATTAAGCATCTCATGAGATAATTTTTTATCTCTAGTTATTCAATCAACAATTTTGTGTTCTCCTTGTTCTTAAGCAAGTTTTTAATGTGGTTGAACTCTTTTTTTTAATCTTTTTGAGACTGTTCCTTCTCTTCTTTAATAATATTATCAATTTGGGTCTTTTATTTTTTATTCTCAATCTTTGTCTAAGTATTCCTCTGAGTATTAGTGGAGTCCTTCATAGTACTGTACTCTTTCCTCTTCATTGTCACTGTCCACAATTACAAATTTCCTTGCCCCCTTTTTGAGAGGGGTCTACTACTTTTTGAGTTCCTTAGATTTAGTATTATCTTTGACCTCCATGATCCCTTTGGAAGCACCTCTTAAATGTTTATTAATACCCTCTTATTTTTTGTTATGTCCCTTTTCAATCTTCATTCTTTCTTTTTCAATTTCTATTACCTTGCTACCATCATCCCTGCTCGGTCTACCCAGGTATTTAATCCAATTTTTTTAAATTTTTATCATGTCTACCAGTATTTCACTCATTTTATCTTCATTTAATTAAGTAAGAATATAAATTAGTTGATTCATTCCCTTAAATTATTTATAAATGAGGAATATAACACCCTCATGTCTAGGGTTTGTGTAACTACTATTTTTGAATTTATATATAGATTTTTCCATAAATTTGAGAATGAAAAAAGGTAGAGTGAAACCTACTCCATGTCTAAAATAATTTAAAATCCTAAACATGGAACACATGACAACATTATACTTACCTTCTAATGTAACATATTGAATAAGATGAAAAGCTACCTTGGCATATGGTTTGGGGAGAGACTCCTTATCGAAACCATTTTGTAATTATTCTAGTTGTTCACCCTCCTCAAAAAATTCTTCTTTATCCAAATTGTAGTTTTTGGGATTGTAGTAGCTTTTAGTTTCTTCTATGCTCAGACCCATCATGTGTGTAATCAGCTCCTTAGTGATTTCGAGTGTGACCCTATTGATGTCAACAACCCTTTCTTCCCAAGCTCTGGAAAATTGAATGGATACATGTCAATTGAAACCCTCTATGTTTTCCATGAATCTAGTAAGACCCCCCACCTATAGGGCATTATCGACTCTACTATTGGATTTGACCTCTAGTTGAAGCTTGAGCTCTATTCTATTGAGTAATCCCATATTGATTATGTTATTCACATGTCTCTGAAAATCTTTTCTCATCTCCTCTAAAACACCACTTAGAAGACCATTAAAACTATTGTGATGTGAATTATGAAACTCAACATGTTATTTTTATTTTTATAGATGCTTCTCTCACTTTAAATTGGGTTCCATGGGTTTAAGTTTCCATATGTTAGCCAAGAACATAAAGTCTCCCCTAGGCATGACGTAGAGGACTATATAACTATATATTAATACATGAAAATTTCCCTTCATTATCTATTCTTGTTAATACATCTCTAGGTAAGTTCTCATGATCTAGCCATGTTTTTAATCCCACATTGCTTGTTCCCTCATTGGCAAACCAATCAATAATTCCATTACCCTCCCTATAAGTATGGAGAATATGCACCTATTGGAAAGAGTTTAGAATAATCTTAGCTTTATCTAGTATATTTTTTATATTCTATCTTGGGGGTGTTTTCCCATTAAACACTTAACTATGTTCATGGAGTCTCCTTATACTTCCATCTTTTGGATATTAAGTTGTTTAGCTAGATTGAGGACCTAAATGGTAGCTAGAGCATCTACCCAGTGGTTAGAATTAGTGCCCATATCTCTAGCATAAGCCCCTATTAGCTTCCCTTCAACATATCTGATAATTCCTCCTCCTCCTATAATTCTTGGATTTCTTTTTGATTCACCATCAAAATTTAGTTTCATCCATCCTTCAGATGGGACTTTACATTTAGTTCTCTTTCAATTATTAGTTAATATTAAGATCTTACTATCATATATTTCTATGTGTTTTGGGCCATGTTTTCCTCTAATGTTTGTTTTATCTCTCCTCCCTATTTCCCTTGTTACCCTATGGTTAATGTGATTTTTATTGAGAGTAATGTAATGCTATTGGTCCCCTTTTTAAAGGTTATTTGAACCCTTCATGTTATTTATTTTGTGTTTGTGCCCAATATTTTCATCTTTCCCACCCTTTGTGTCCTCTTATACACAAATTGTTTCTTGATTTAAATTAGATAAGCATATATATACAGAGGTGAATTAGTGCATATAGGAAAAACATAGAATGAAATAAAGAGTTTAATAAAATGTATAGATTTGATAATGAAGATAATATTTCAATAATTACAACATATTTTTATTCTAATTCTTTAGATTTTACTTTTTTCCTTTCCCTATGTAGTGAGAAGTCATGCAAGGATTATGTATCACATCTCCAAAATTTCCTATTAAACCATATAAATTTTTGGTTTCCAATTTTGTTAAGGACATGTTTGAATAAGACAATCCCCCCATAACTATGCCCATTGTTTAAGGTTTTAAAATTTTTAGAGAGTTGATTAGGGTTTCAAGAAAAGAGAAGTGTTTTTGGGTGATTCAAAACAAATCATGAAAAAGTAAGCAATAAGTTTGAATCATTGAAGAATAGTAACACATTTTTCAAAAAAATTAAGGATATAACACTTTATAGGAGTGTATCAACCCACCCCTAATTAACTAAGAGTGTACCATCTTGATTCTTTTCAAAAATGAAAATTTATTAGATTATTATAAATTTTATAGGTTATATCCACATTAGTGTCTAGACCTATTTGAAACTAATTCTAATCTCTGACAATGCATATGTTTGATATAATACCATTTTGATCTCAAAACCACAACTTTTTCCATTGTAATTATTCCATAACTTTACTATAATTAGGTCTGCTTTACTATTTATTTAGGTACACTTATTTTAATATGAGTTACATGCATGTTTATGGTTTATTGAAGTTAATTATTCATGTAAATAACTTTCCCATATTATAATATGATAATAAAATTTTGATCCCAATCAAATTTTCAAAGTTACTAGTTTATTCAATTTTTTTGGCTCATGTTGGCATTGGTTCTTGAACCTATTTGTACATGATTTCAACCTCTAACAATCTATAGATTTTACACAATCTAGTATTATTCTCATAACCCTCTCTATTTCAGCTTAAATTACTCTATAATATTTTTTATTGCAATTAGGCATGATTTTAGTTTTTTATTTTGGTAAAACCTATTCTGATCTAAATTTAACATTATTTAGGTTTTGTTAATTATTTTTTAATGAAAAAAAAATTTACAATATTAAAATTTAGTGAACATGTTTCGTCTTACACCCCTTAGGGGTTGGATTAAACTTCCATTATTATATATTTATTTTTTTCTATCTATTCCCTAATTGTTAGACCTCATCCCTTGTGTTTTATTATAAACCTTAGTTTGTTGTGCTTATATATCTTTTCAAAACCTAAGATATCTTCATACACCATTTTTTATACCATCCTCTTAGGGTTAGATATTTCATGTTCCTAGTGTTTTTTTACTTAGGTATGTGTTTTTGAATCTCTTTAGCCCTCATTTATTTTTGTTTACTTCCAGCCATAGTGTATTTGTAATGGACCATCCATTAGATGTATTATTTCATGATGTTGGAAATGCTTCTGTGAGTACCATGTATTTTAATAATGATGTAGAAGATAAAAAATTTGATAACATAAATGAAATATTGTGGAAACTAAGTTCAAACCAATATGCATAAATTAGTAAGCAAATTATGTGTATCTTGGGTGTTGGTTGTATTTATATGAGCCCTTATGACTATGTAATGCTAAAAATTTGATATGAAAGAATAGATTAGTAAGTCAAAATATGTTAGCCTCAAATAATTTTAGATATATAATGGATTTGAACCTATATGTGCATAAAACATGTAGATTTATTTTTACAAATTGATGTTGATATATGTGCATGTTTTCATGTAGATGCTTGATAAAAATTTGGGAAATAGGAGATGATAAATCCTAATTAGATAAAATAAATTAAGCTAAATCAAGATGTAAAATATATGCATAAATTAAACATTAATTTATTTTTAATTTACTATATTTACAAATATGTTAAAAGGGGGAAATAAAATGGAAATTTTACTTAGTTTTAAATTGATAATGTAAGACTATGTATGTGACTCTATATCTAACTGTGTGACTGTGTTGAATGGATGTGAATTGGAAACATGACCTTGCTTAATCTTTGGACAATTCCATGCCAATTAGACAAGGCCATATTATGCTATAGTCTATAGGGAGCACCTATGTGTCCCTGGGTTTTTTTACGTCAATGAAAATTTAGGTTTGTGCACCATTGTCTGTTAGTCCTATGTATGTGTTTTGTGATGCATGATCTATTGTGGAAGACAATACGTACCTTATTATTCACCAAAAACCTTAGATCAATATGTCATGTGGAAATAATAAAATAAAGGAGAAAAGGGGATAACTATTGAATTTTTAATTATCCTCAACACCCATTTTGTTGAGCACTACTTACATACCTATACTCCAAAGATGAATAAAAATCCATATAGATATCCCATGTTATAGTGGCATGTCTAAAAGATTGGTGTAAAATCTTAAATGTTGGTGTAATCTTGGTGTGATGAGATTCTTCAAAAATTACCTATGACCTTAAAGGTGTATTTAGACTTAGCTCAAGACTACTAGGGCTGTGTAGACTCTGAATTGGGAAGAATTGGTGATTTTATTTTAATGTGTAATTTATTTTGATGATTTTTAATCATATGGGACTAGTGAATAATTGATTGAAAATATGCATTTTATAGTGATCATTTTAGAATTCATTTTGATGGGGTTTTCAAAACATGTGAGATGATCTATTTGATAAATCTAAATTAGATAAAATAGCCATGATTTGGTGGGAGGATGTGGTTGGAAGAATTGTATAGTACTAGGGAAAGGGATAGCCCAAAAGGAGTGCTATTGTATGAAGAGTAGAGAAAACTAAATTGAAAGTGTGGATCCATATAAAAGTGAGATTAGGTTACTTAGGATGTTGAATATGGATATTTAAAAACATAATTTGATTAAGAGATAAGGGTCATCTACATAAAAAGTTAAAGAAGGGTGGTTAAGGACTATAGAATTAGACATGAACTAAGTATGCACAAATAGTGGTCACAAGTGCATTGTTTTATAAATAAATGTTAATTTATATGTCTAAATTTTATACCTTTTTATTATAGTAATGAAACAAAGAAAACATTATAGAGTAAAATGAATAAATATATACCTAGACTTATCTATGAAGAATAATCTTGAATGTAGGCCACAATATTAACCTATGCTTCATGCATACCTTCAATGAAACATGTATAGATCAGTCCTTACTTAATATGGAAATCTAAAATTAAAATACAATATACTTATATAAATAATAAAAGGGAATCAATGCACTTGATTGGGTATGTGAACTATTGGGTTTTCTAGTGCAAAACTAGTGGTTGTAAAGGGTAGGACCCTTGGATATTTTTTTATTTGTTAAAACACTTAGATTGGACTGTGCATTCCCTAATATAAATTAATAAGAGTGTGATTAAGAAATAAATGTGTGATTAAATCCATAATTTCATACCCAAAGTACTAGAGTAACTCAGAATCCTTGTATGAATTCCAATAGATCATTCTAGTGTAAAAAATAACATCATCTAAGTCTGGTGTATTCAAAATAGAGAATGACATGAGTTTCCATTCCTTCTATGAAACTGATGAAAAAAATAGCAAGGATGTGGTCATGTGCCACACATATTCCCCCAATATGATATATTGGCATATTGAATCTAAAAACGAAGTGATAGGAAGTAACATTTGTAAGCCATATATCATCTTGGAACACATCTACACATGATGCCCCCAACTTGGAATAAACCCATGTATTTTTATGAAAATTGTGATTGGGTACCAATTGAAATATATTTTGTGTACTAAATTTTATTTTGAGAATTTTATAAATCACCATTTTTGTGTATTGGGATAAAAACACATTCTTTTGGACACAAGCAACCTGTGCCCTTGTCCAAAGGGAGTGTTTTTGTCTAAAACTACTTTCTATATTATTTTGGTTAGGATGTGATGTCATTATTCACAGTCACTATTTATGAATCACTATTCATATGCACTACTAATGGTCACTATTCATGGTGATGTGGTTTTTTAGTGATGTGGATGGTTAGTAATGTGGCTAGGTGATGGCTTGGCATGACTCACAGTGGGTGGTATGGCCGACAAAGCATATTTGATGGTGAAAAGAGGAAGATATACAAATGGGGTGCATTTCTCCACTAAATCACATGGGTTGGCTTATAGAAATCATGTGAGGATATAATGATAGTAGATAACATGTTTCTACTTAGGCATGTTATTGTGGGGCACAATTGTCTATGGGCTCATATTGTGTGTGGTCAAAAGTGGGAATATTTTGACTTGCACATGTGTGCACATGAGAAAGTGGGATACAAAGATCACTATGCTAGATTGAGGTCACATGTGGAGTGTGGCATAGTACATGGGTGAACACATGGGTGTGCACATAGAGTGGTCAAGTGGGCATGATGAGATTCCATTCAAAGGCTTGACTTGGCACATGGGGGGACATGATTCCTTATTAATGAATAATGCACACACATGGAGGATGGTATATTTTTACTCTCTCTCACTATATTTTCTCTTTATGTTGTAAATGATATTTATTAACATGTGCTCTCCTTTGTAATTTATATTTTTAGAGGATCCATGTAAGCTCAAGATTACATTCTTGGAGGTCAGATCCTGTAGACTAGTTTAGCTTGGTTCACAACCTAAATGCCTTAGGTAGAATCATTAATTTCTTTGTTGATATCATTGAAGAAGTTACTAGAGGAGTTGTTATAGAAGAGAGTTGATGCCGAATTAATATGAAGTCTGGAGTTACCATTTTTCCCATGGTTTTTTCCTTTACTTGTTTGTAAGGGTTTTACATGTAATCTCTATGTAATGTGTCCTCTTGCTTGTCTATTATTTTGTATCTTATTTTCCATATTATTAATTTCACTGTAGGATATATTTTATTGATCTAACATGTAGTATTAGGACTTTATTCCTAACATCTGGTATCATAGATTTGGTTTTGAAGATTTGATTTATAATAATTGTGGAAAGCTTGATAATTTATTACTATTTTTTATATTTTTTTATCTTAGTCTCTAAGACAATCCACTGCATATGACCCCTCTTTTGAGGTAAGTTGTGAATCCTGGGTAATAACTTAGCTCAAAATAAAAATTTATATGAGAGATGTTATGAAAAAATGTAAATTTGAATAATAATGATAACATGAGGAATATGATACCATCATATATAAATGCATCAAGATAATGGTATAAGATGCATGTGAAAATAAGCATACATATTGACAGTGTCAAGATAGATTTTAGCAATTAGGCACACAAATAAGTGATCATATGTTAAAGATAATTGAAATTGATTATAAAAAAAATATGAAGGTTTCATGTTGTCCATCATGACATCACAAAAGTGGGAATATGCATGATATCCATCATAACATCAAATACTGAGCAAAAAATTAAACACATGTCATGGCTATGATGCACACACATAAAGAGTACATGAAAAACACATAAAAAACATAAGAAGGCCAAGGGGACACATACAATGGACTTGTTAAAATGTCATTCACACACATATAAACATATAATGAATACTTATATTCATAATCAAGGTCATGTTTAAATGCCCATAATCCAAACAAGATGAATACATACAAAACATGAAACAAGGAAGCAAACATGAAATACATTAATGAATAAGAAAATTTGATCAACATTAGTATCTTGTAACACTAGTATATTCAATAAATTAGGTATCCAGTAATCTATCAATGTGAAATTAAGCGAGAAAATAATTGTGCAATGTAGTATACTATAGTATGAACAATAGGGATAGTCATTGAATGATAAAGTCTATGTAAAAGTATGCCCCCATTAAACTTGATGTGATATAAACAAGTTATAAAGAGCCTCTATATGGGTTGAATTTATAAAATTAGGTTCTATGTTCACTCAAACAAGTCCCTTAGAATCATATAAGAGCATAATGTGTTATTCTCTAGGATAGAATAATTTTGTCTATGTAATATTTTTGGGCTTGAGATTGTATCACCACTTGCAAATACATCTGAGAATGACAACCTGTATGTTATGAAACTCACTCAAGTATAATTTTGAAAAATATTTGATAGAAAAATTAGACATAGTGAAATACTACATATACTGATTAAAAATCAACTAATGTAAAAAAAACTAAACATAACATGCACAGGTCCTCATTTTTATATTTTATATTTTATATTTTTATAATTTTTTGGTATATATGAACAAATTAATAGGAACGTACTAATGAATGAATCCTATAATAGAATAAAAATCAATAGCTCTTGTATCTAGCATAGGAAGGATGACCTCTCATGAATGGAAAGTATCATGCCATTGTCAATAGACTAATGTTAACTCAAAATCTAAAAAATGGTCTAAGTCTAAAACATGAGTACCACTATCATGATAATACTCTATAGTAGTTTGTGTATTTTATTTATCATGATGAACTTTAGGACTCTTAAAAACCATTCATGGAGTGTATGAACTATGTACTAGTGTTCTTTGTGGGATAATATTAATGTTTTATCATACCAATCTAGGACATGTTAGAGTAAAAAGTGACTCTCTATAATCTGTGACAAATCTATGATTAAATGGCCTTCTAAGGATATGCATATTTGAAGCATAGACCAATTTCTTCTAAATGTTTTGAGTAGTTTAAAACTTTTTAATTTGTTCAACTAAAGTCTGTTATATAGGAATAATGATCTTGTTAGTGTAGGCTTTTTCCCACCATGTGGTTTTATCTACGTGGCTTATTAGCTTGCTTAGGTTAATAATAGGTTATTAAGGGAAATGTAATTTAATTAATTTTATAATTGTGAATTGAGTTAATTAATTATTTGGGTGACCTAATTCCTCACTATATAATTTACCTTATTATGTAATTTTTGGCTAATGCTCATTAATGCAACTTTTTGTTATGAAGACAAGCTTATTACTATTGTGAGTTGTTCTTTATATTTCAATACTCTATATAGATTCAACCTTGTGAATTTGACCCTATATAGTTTATCCTAAATTATGGACCAATCTAACATGGTATTAGAGCTACATTGATAGATGAATCCATATATTTTGTTTTGAGACTTGCATTCTTACTAGTTTTAGATTTTCATTAATTTAGGTTTTCTAAGGTTTGGTGGAGTTTCTCATAAATATATGCAAATATACATACCCAAATTCTCTAAGTTAAAAAAATATAGTGACATTGGATTTATAAGGTGGAAAAATGATATGAATAGCTATAAACATGACTTAGTTTCATGACAGTCTATTTTCAACCATTTTTAGAGGGTTTTAAGGATATATTTTGAGTATACAAAAATCCTTAATTTTCAATGAGTTTGAGGAAAAATAATTTCTATGGCTTTCTAGGTTTGTCCATAAACTAAGTGGATCTTTTTTAGATTTTAGAGAAATTTCTTAGAATCCACATTTTTTGAGGTTTTCCAATTCAGTAGGATTTCAACCCCTCATAGATAGGTTTGATAATCAACAAACTTTCCATGATGTAAAAATAGACCTTGATAGATATTCCACAATATAAAAACCATTAATGGAATTTTACATCTTTTTATAACCCTTACATTTGAACTCATTGGGTTTTAACCCATTCATTTACACCTATCAAGTTTCAACCCCTATATTTTCACCTATCAGGTTCCGACTCCTGCATGAGATCCTTTGGGGTTCTAATGCCTATTTAAGCACCTATTAGGTTTTGATGACTATATGAACATGATTTAAGTTTTGACATCTATGTAAACATCCACCTTTTCCACTTGTAGATCATCAAATTTAAGATAATGAAGATTAACACTTCATTTTCAAAATGGAGTAATTTTTGGGATGATGTCACTCTCCCATAAATCACATCAATCAAAGTGAGAGGGGTATCGTACAAAATAGGTTTTATCCCTTGGTCATATGGGAGTTAAGTCCATAGTCACTTTTAACCAAAAATTTCTTCAATTTTTCTCCAAAAAGGTATAATTTTTTTATGGGAAGTTGATTCCAAAAAAATTTCAACAAAAATTTTCACACCCAAAATTTTTCAAATTTTACAAAGTGGAGATTTACCTTGCCATACAAAACTTCAAATATGCATAAATTTTAACCTGATATTCCTTTTGAGGTGTCATTTTTTTTAAAGTGTAAGTGTTTCAATCTCTATGCATTGGTAATATTATTGTGCCTTGTAAATTTGAACCTCTATAGATTCATGGGGGTTAAATATTTATAGTCTTTCAACACACATAGTTTAACACATACTTATTTTCTAAACCATGGATCTAAGTTTTGCTCCAATTCTTACACCATTCAAAAATCATAAGTGGAAAGTTAAATTACAAATCCTCTTGAGGAAAAAATGATTACATTGAATCATTATGGGTATAGAAAAGGAATTGACACTTGAAGTACAAAAGGTGAAGTGGCACAATAGAAGGGATGAAGCATATGGTCTTACTATGTATCTTGACCTACTATTTTGTATTGAATCTACCACTACTAATGAAGAGTGGTCCATATTGGAAAAACTCTTTAGGAAGCAAGACATAATGAGAGGTTGTGAATTTGAGAATGAGCTCATCAGTTTGGGTCTAGGTGATTTTGATATAGTACAAGACTTATTGAAATTTTTTAAATCACTTAGGTTAAAATTTAAACTATACTCCATTGACAAAAATAATGATCAATTGATTCTTTCCATATTTGCCAAGTTTGTATGTGAGTATTCTATCTTCATTTCTACCTTCCATGCCTCCAAGCATGCCTAGCTACATGGACCATGCCATCCTTGGATGAATTTATTGTTGACTTGACTTAGAAATAAGATAAGTTCATTTAAATAGTCACATTGAAGTCATATAAATCACATGCATTAATTATGAATCATGACAAACAAAAGGATTTTGGTAGCAAGGAAACGAAACATAACAAAAAAGACCTAAAGTAAATAAAGGGTAAAAAATCTAATTATAAGTCCAAAGCATAAAAAGAGTCCTCCTATTTAGAGGGGAAATCCAAGAAAGGGTTAATAACATGTGGCTATTTCATGAAGTTTGGGCATGATGAATCCAAATGCATGAAGAAGTAGATTGATCAACTAACAAAAATGATCAAGAAGCACAACATCAATATCCCCAAGTATTCCAATTAGATTTCATTAGAACATGAGTCTTTTAAGGCCAAAGATGGTAATAATGGAAAATATAATGGAAAAGAACTTGTTGAAATTACATCCCAACCTTCCACATGGGTTATTGTTTCTAGCGCATCACACCACATGGATTCATCATAGGACATGTTCTTATCCTTGGAGCCTTATTCTATGCCTTCCATCTTGTTGGGTGAAAATAATTCTAGAAAAGTTAGTGGGAGTGGATATATTGAAGTGAATGATGGGATATTTCATGATGTTCTATGTGTTCCTTATTTATCCACCAATCTCCTATCTATTTATTAGATCACTCATGTCAGATCAAGGAAGACAATTGAGTTCACACCCAATTATATGGTTATTAGGGAAGTAGATAGTGACTTCATTATTAAATTTTGGAAAGTATATTATCAATCATAATTTTATAATTTATCACATTTTTCTCCTAAACAACCCTCTAATTCATGACTCACTCATTTATATGGTGTGAGTAAGTTATGGCATGATTGATTTGGACATCTCAACTATCACTACCTAGAGTAACTCAATCATCAAGGCATGGTTTTAGGGTTAACATGAGTCAAGTTTTTGAGAGAGTTTTACAAGGTTGAATACTTGGTAAGCATTATGAGGAGAAGTATGACAAGGAATTATCATAAATAGTTTTAAAAATATTGGAGATTATCCATAGTGACATTGCTAGTCCATTTCCAAAACCTTGATTCAACAAGACAAAGTACATACTTACTTTCATCGATGACTTTTTGAGGAATAATTGGGTGTATTTTCTTAAGTAGATATCAGAGGTGTTTGATTTTTTTTAGGACTTCACGAACCTTGTATAAAAATATTCAAGTAAAGCCATCAAGATTTTGCACACCAATAATGGTGGTGAGTATGTTAGTAACTATTTTAAGTAATTATGTACATAAGTGATGATTGAAATACAACATATAATTCCATAAAATACTCAGCATAATGGTGTTATATAATGCAATAATATGTATTTGAAGGAAATTACTAATTGTATGATACACTCCAAGTCTCTTACACCTCAATATTGGGTTGAGGCCAACAAATGTGTGTGTTATATCCAAAACCATGTTTGTCATAAATAATTAAAAGGATTAATTCCTTTTGAATATTTAGAGTGGTTTTAAACCCATAATAAAACATTTTAGAGTGTTTGGATATCTTATTATGGCCTAAATTTTAAATAAGAAACATAAGGCATTAGAGCCTCAGAGTCAACCTTGTATATTCATTGGATATCTTGAGGGTGTTAAGGGATATAGACTTATCCATCCTACCACTCATGATTTTTTAATTAAGAGGAGTGTTTTATTTGAAGAGGGTACTATATAATCTACACATGGAACTCCTCCCTCTTGCTTAGATTAATTGGGATTTGATGATAGTGCTGATGATTCATATCCAATTGAATAGCTTCCTGATGATCCAACTTCTTATTCTAGTTCTGATGATGAGAGTAGTGATGAGGATCCCCATCCTCCTCCTAAAATATATTCATAAGATAGAATATCCTCCTAATTCTTTGAGAACTAATCCTCTTTGGGCTAGATAAACAATTCAAAGTGTTATCCAATGGGTTGGATATTCATTAGACAACAAATAGACCCATTCATAACTATAGGATGCCTCACATGATTTAATTACATTTTCTTTGATTTTTAGTCATTTTTTGAATAAAAAAACTACTAATTATGATAATTATATGGAAGAGTATGGCTCCTTGATAAGTAAAAGCACTTGGGATTTAGTCCCTCTTCTTAAGAAAAGAAAAATTGTTTAATGTAGTTGGATCTACTAAACAAAATTTATAGTAGATGGGTCAAAAGACATGTTCAAAGCACATTTGGTATCAAATGGTTTTCTCAAGTACCTAACATTGACTATGCTGAGACGTTCTCCCTAGTTGCCAAAAATGAACTCCATCTAACTCACTCTCACCATTATCACAACACATCACTGGGATGTTCATTAAATGAAAGTGAATAGTGTCTTTCTTCATGATGACCTCAAAGAGGACATATACATAGAATAAACACATGGATTTTTGGAATATTCTTCTTTATTTTTTAAACTTCATAAATCTATCTATGGCCTCAAACAAGCTCCTTGATCTTGGTATGCCAATATGGACTCTATTATTTTAGTTGGGTTCACCAAATTCCATTCTGATTTAAATGTCTAAATTTTATGAGAGGATGATTTACTATGTATTTTAATTTTATATATGGATGACCTATTGAACATAGGGAGTTATTCATCCACCACTAAAAAAATTAAAGCGAATTTGTTTGATAGGTTTTTAATGACTAACTTGGGCTTGTTAATATACTTCCTTAGGATTGAAATTTCTCAATCTAATTTTGAGATCATTATTACACAATCCAAGTATGATCTTTATTTAATTAAATGGTTTAACATGGATGACTATAAGCTATCTCTAACTCCTTTTCTATCTAGTGTGAATCTTGAGTCTAATTATCCATATATTTTGCTTGATGCTACTTTGTATCGACAAATGGTTGTTTATCTCATCTACCTTATGCACACTAGAGTTGATATTTCATATGCAATGGGCATGGTCTCTATATTTATGCAAGAAACACATGATATATTCTATAATTTAGCTAAGTGGATTTTACACTACATTTAGGAGAATCATAGTTTTGATATTCATTATGGATCATGCATCTACATCGACTTGATTGGCTATACAAATTCAAATTGGGCTGGCAATATTCAAAATCATAAGTATACTTCAGACTAAAGTTTATCCTTAGTTTAGGTCTAATTAAATGGTCAATTAAAATTTAGAATGATATTGATTTAAATTATATTTAGGTAGGATACAAAGGAGTTGTTAATTCTACCATTGAGGTTATTTGGCTTCAAGGGATTCTCATTAAGTTTGGAATAAAGTTTTAATAACCAATAGTAATCTTATATGATAACCAAAGCACAATCTAGATATGCAAAAATCTAGTCCTTAATCAAA
This sequence comes from Torreya grandis, assembly GCA_037957365.1. Taxonomy (NCBI): domain Eukaryota; kingdom Viridiplantae; phylum Streptophyta; class Pinopsida; order Cupressales; family Taxaceae; genus Torreya; species Torreya grandis. Next base: position 2,829,684 of record JARHVA010001638.1, read on the forward strand.
GGAATACGCATATCAAGATTCACATGAATTTCATTTGGCATCTCATCCATGATCAATTCATTCATCTCCACTACATCTAAACAACATACTAAATTGTTGATATATTAACCAAAACCTTCATTGAGAATTAGTATCTTCACTTGTAGGATCTTCTTGGGGTTCAGGAAGCTCCATATTCTCCTTCCTCTAGAGGATTATCTATATGTATTTGGTTACCTCATCAGTCCTCTATACTAGGACCCAATTATTCTACCCACCTAATCTATGCTTAATGGGGGTGTTAGTTTAGTCTTTTTCCAATTATGATGTTTTACCGACATGGTATAATTAACTTTCTTAGGTCTTGAATAGGTCATTAAGGGAAATTTACTTTAGGTTAGTTTAAAATTGTGTGTTGAGCTAATTATATTTTTGGGTGACCTAATTCCTCACTATATAATGCACCTTTATATGTACTTTTTGGATAATGTTCATTAATGTAACTTTTTATTGTGAAGACAAGCTTCTTCCTCTTTTGATTTTTTATTCAGATTTCACTTCTCCATACAGATTTAGCCTCGTGCATTCAATCCTATCTAGTTGATCCTTGATTGTGGCTCACTCCAACGAATATTTGGTTAGAGGGGGTATTCATATGTAATACCATGAATTGTGATAAAATCATTAGCACAGATATAATTTAAACATATTTTTACTATATAATTAATTGTGTGAAGATAAAAAATCCAACGGTACCCCAATAACATATCAAAGACCCCTAAATTGGGTCCTACATTGGACTTGGTGGCCACATGTTGGACCAAATTGTAAGGGTAATGTGATATCACCAATAGAAATATAAAAGTGACCATTGAATCCCTTAATGACTATGGTAGTAAAAGACATATCCTTATGTGTGTATCCAAGATGAGATAAAAGTGTGATAGTGCACGTATTCATTCTTGAACCATTATCAACCATGACACTCTATATAGGTTGATGATCAATGTACACTCAAATGAATAAATATTATAGATCAAAATCATCATCAAAAATATCACACTCTACAAAAGTGATAAGTGGTCTAGATGGAAAAAAAAATGATATGTGATAAAAAAATTATTCAAAGCATGATATGCCTTAGTATCAAAATGCTAAGAAATTAGTGGAAGATTTCATTATATGTATAATGTACTTTTTATTTATCTACTATTTATTGAAATATATGATTATAAAAAGTATCACTGAATATATTCATTGTTATAATCTCACTTGGTGGTTTTTGTATCCTTTTAATAGGTACTCAAATTAATGATTTCCTGATATATCAAGTCACGAATCTTATTTCATAAACTAATGCATCTATTGGTAATATTCCCTAGTGTTCTATGATAGTCAAAAAAGAATTATGATCAAATCCATTTGGAAGAGGCTTAGTAATATAAAAATATTTAATGAGATTGAGTGATAATATGTTACATTCCAATAAATTTTGTCATACCTTATAAGAAACTTATGGTAAGTTACTAAACTATCTCATTGGAGGAGTTGATAATAAAATACATAGAGTAGGTTGTGAAACTACATTAACTATTGCCTTTTAATCACTCTTATTCTTAGTTTGTCTCACCTTGTATGGTGGCTTACTCAACTTATTAGCATGAGAATTATAAATTGGATTGATTGTATACTTAAGTTTGTTCATTACCAATAACTTGACTTGTCTTTCCTTGACTATATGGCACAAATCCATGAATGGCATAAATTTATTAAACACAATAGATTCATGAAGAATAAGAAACAAAATTTGATTTAAAATGTCTTTTAATTCCTTATCTACCATAGGATTCATCATCTTGGATAAGATGGTTTTATACCTCAAGACAAATTATGTGATAGGCTTATTAGATTGTTGTTTGAGTTGATAAATTTGAGGATATGAAATGTTTTTACTGATATTGATTGAGAAAAGTGCAAGGAACAAATATTAAAAAGGATTGAATGCATGAATTAAATGATGTGGTAAAACATAAAACCATATTAGTGCACATTATTTTAAGTTTATAGGAAATAACTTGGTCAAAAATCTATCATTGGACACATATTCCAAACATGCTACATGAAATAATCTCAAATGTTGCTCAAGGTCACCTTTTCCATAGTATAGTGTAATTTTAGGTGCCAAAAAACCAGTTAGTAAAGGGTATGATGAAATATGTTGAGCCAATAGAGTATGAAACAAAGTCTATGAATCAATTTATTGATTTAGTTTTGAATCACCTTGTTCCAAATGTAAAACCTTAGTTTGAAAGGCTTAAACATCTTTCATAAGGGATTGTAAATTAGGATTAGAATGCATGCTAATCAAAGGTGGTGTCACAAATGATATAGTAAAAATGGGCACACTGATTTTTTGAAACCTTTGGGTTTCCCCCATTGTAGATGGAAATATAAAGGTTGTATCAAATATAGTAGATAAAGGTAATGAACCCATGGTAATCAAACTCTCCTCATATTTTTATTGGATTTCATCTCTAACATCTTTATAAACACATCTTTCATATCTTGATTTTGGGAAATAAAACCTTTTAACTACTATTTATCTATGTCATCAAATCGATTACAAGATTATGCCATTTGGGAATGCTCAACTTAAGGATCTCTTGATCTTATACACTTTTAAGATAAATTCAAACAACTTTCCCATATTTCTGAAATATGATATTGAAACTTGGAATATTATTTTTGTTAAATAATTTACCAAATCTAAAAACCCTATGACAACAATTATAAATAAAAAAAAGAAATAAATAAACCCTAAATAACATCTATGTTGGGGTTTTCAATATTCAATCAATGGGTAGTTTGACTAATATGTTTTATCAAAAATTGGGAAATAAGAGATGCTAAATCCTAATTAGATAAAATGAATTGAGCTAAATTAAGATGCATAATATATGCCTAAATTAGGTATTCATTTATTTTTAATTTAATATGTTTCAATAAATATTAAAATGGGGAAAGAACATGGACAAATTACATAGCTAGCAATTGTTAATGCAAGACTATGTATGCAATTGTAGATCTAATTGTGTGACTGTGTTGATTGACTATGAATTATGAATAGGTAATTTATTTATATTTATACAAGGCCATGCCAATCATATAAGGTTGTACCACATTGTATTCCATAGGGAGCACTAATTTTTGGTAAGGGTTTTTCCCTCTGTGAACATATGGGTCAGTAAATTGTTGTATGTGTTTTGTGATGTGTGATCTATTAGAGAAGCCATTGTGTACCTTATTATTTGCCAAAATCCTTAGATCAATAGGTAATGTGGAAAAAAATAAAGGATTAAATTTATGCTTTAATTTAACACACTTGGTGTTGAGCACTGCCTACATATCAATCCTATGAAGAAAGATCAAACTCCATGTAGTTCTCCCATGATACATTATATGTGTGAAATAATGGTGAAAAATGAGAAATGTTGGTGTAATCTTAGTGTGATGAGATGATTCAAAAGTGACTTGTGACCTTGGAGGTGTATTTATACTTATTTTAGGGAAACTAGGGGTATGTGGAAACTCAATTGGAAAAATAAGTGCTTTTATCTAAATGTATAGTTAGGTATTATTGTGATTTTCAATCATATGAGCTTATAATGAATAATGGATTGAAAATATGGATATTATAGTGATAATTTTATAATTCCTTTAGATGGGGATTTTTAAATGTGTGATAAAACTCATTTGATGAATTTGACTAAGTAAATTTATGTTATTTTGTGGGAGGATGCGGCTAGAATAATTAAACAATACTAGGGAGTGAGATAGTCCAAAAGGAGAGGTCTTGTCTAAGTAGTAGAGAAAACTAAACTAAAAGTGTGGATCAATCTAAAAGTGAGCTTATGATGCTTAGGATGTTTAATATGGATATTTAGAATCAAAATTTTCTTAAGAGGTAAGGGTCATCCTCATAAAAAGTGAAGGAAGGGTGGTCAAAGATCATGGAATTGGGCATGAGCTAAGTATGTATAAGGAGTGGTCACAGGTGAATTTTTTTAGTAATAAATGTTAATTTATGTGTCTATAGTAGATATGATTACTTACTCTTTAGATTTAAATGTTTGTAATGATGTGAATGATATAACCTTTCAATAGGACTATTGGATTGAAAATGTAAATGATTGTGATTATAAAGTTTAATTATAAGAGAAAAATAAACATGAACCCATTGATTATATCAAGACACATACTACAACCAATCTAGTTGATTATATCTAAAATTATGAATGTATTGAAAGAAGTTTTATGTAAAAATTTCCACTTTCATGATTATTTTTCTAAAGTTAATCCTAATCCCATACATGTTTCCATTTATTAGGATGTTCTTTATCAAAATTTTATTTTTCCTAATGTACAAAATGTTTCCATTTCTTGTCTTCCTTCTCAAACTTGAATCCTATACACAATTAAAATGTTGTTATGACTTATTAAGTATTTAATATCTATATAATTGTCTCTAATATTCCTCTTATCCAACTATCCATGTATTTTTAATTTCCTCATAATTTTTCTAATTCCCATTTGATTTCTTCTCTTTGAACTTATACCACCACTTCTCTTCCAAAATATGAAATTATCACCCCTTTGAAAACCATGTGTGTTTTAAAAAATTAATTTAAAATTTATTATTAAGGGTCTTAGAAGCCAAAAAATTGGGCATATTCTCAATATTTACTTCAAAACTCTTTAGATTATGATGTACTTACTTATCCTTTTCTAATTAGTTTTATTGTTTTCAATTTTTTGTTGTATAATGGAAGATGATACCTTTACTACCATTTGTGATAGTATTTATGCTTATTTTAAAAAAAATATTTCTCATGATGATAAATTTTTAACTAAGATTTTTCTAAAAATATTAATGGAATATGTGTATACACATGAAAGATTTCATTTTTATCACTTTATTGAAAATTATCTTACAAGACTTGTTGGTGCATTAATCTCTCTGAGTACATTTAATAAAGAGTGCATTGAGAAAGGGATTGGGGTTAGATCATGATACTTTGTGAGATATGTTTTCATAATAAATTGGCATAGCTTCCCTACTATTATTTTAACCACTTTCGAGTCTCTTTTTGTCTTCTTTCTCCATCTCCATACATCTAATTTTTCTAGCCACCCTATATTGCTAATGTTTAGCTTGGATAATATAGTTTGTTGCATACCTCTTTATACCCTATATGGTATTATCTTGGTAGATAGATTTATAAGTTTGTCCCTTTATTTCTAACTATATCAGCCTAGTTAATATAATTTTAGATTAGCTAACATACCATTTGACTATACCAGCCTAGCTAATACCATCTTCTTAGAGTTTCAAGGGATTTATAGGTTTGAATCGATATATATATATATATAGGGGTAAAATTTTTCACTCAAATAAAAAAAAACACTCATATTATTATATTTCACTCACATTTATAGCTTTAAGTATAAAATGAGGAGTTAGATGCTAAAATCTTATTCTTGGAGGTAAAGTCTTTCTTAAGGTTTATGAAGATCAAAAGGAGGATTTGAACCAAGGAGGTGCCCCATAGTATTTTAAGTCCCCATATATATAAATTTATTTTTTCTTATTTCCATTTTATATCTTCATCCTATAACATATATTGCAAAGTTCCACTAGATCTAAGGGATCATTGGATGCCCCTATCTCCATATCTCTATATGCAGTGGGGCACTTGATTGACCCCTATATATACATGGGGCCTTGACTATAGATTGTCCACTTGACTATAGGAATAGGCCCTTTATCTCTACATAGATCTCTTTAACTCCCTCTATAGATATGGGGAGAGCACTCCTATGTCATAGATGTGTTGATGATTCAAATTAAAGGTAAGTATCATTATCCTTATTCTCTTTCATTTATTTACTTAGTAGATATATTTTATTTTCTTATTGTTATAATAACATGTATGGTTTTTTACTTGATTAAGTTCTCCTTATACTAATTAAGATGGTATAGTATAGGGTGAATTAGTTTTCCATTTAAAATTTATGTTTCATAGACTCTAATTATAGTCTATCATTATCTTATTTACCTTTTGTTTAGTTTAGTGTTATTGATATCTTGGATCTAGGATACCAATGTTTGTTAGTTTCTTATACGCAATTTCATTATTATATCCTTGAGACAAATTTTTATATCATTTATATATCTTTTTATTTATTTTGGGATATATTTATAACCATACCCCATATCATAGGCATAGGATTTGGAACCCTATGTACTTGATATTAACTTTAGATTACCCTTTAATGGGTCTACACCCACTCCAAGTATCATCTCTATACCATTTGAGTATACATAGGCTCCATGTTATAATTTATTTTTTGTATCCTAGTATATAAAGATAAATAAGATCATCATATTGGTCATCCTAGCCCATGCATACATTCTAATGACCCTGATGTGAATCCTGTCTTGATTGGATTTTATTCACATTTCAATTTTTATCCTCATTGTTGTTTTTCCATCATAATGTCTCCTCTTAGGATATTTTTAGTCAGTCTCAATGCATTAAAATTTTACATGGGTTTCTCTCTCATTCCTTCCCTACCCATAATTAATAGAATATTCTAATGGTGGAATTTTTCTCAATCTCAACCTAGGTCCACTAAATATAACATGGTTCAAATCAACCCATGATAAAATAGACACACCAATGCATATGATCTATAAATTAATTTAATAGGAAAACATAATACATTAACACAAAGATTAGATGGGAAAATCTCCAAAGGTGGTTAAAAAACCCACAATAGTTGATATCCAATATATGAGAAAAAATAATAATCCCCAGTACAAATTCTTCTCTCTTCTCACTTCTTCACTAGAGGGATTTACAAAAATCTTAATCACTCAAGTAAGTTCGAATGAATTGAGTCATTTAAATAATAGGGGTAAACCATATTTTATAATAAAAATTTAAGGGAGGTGACCATTTTAACCAATGATTCAAACCATCATGAGAAATTTTTAAAACACTGATAATTAAATAAATAATTATTTTTATTTTTACTAATAAGTAATTAAAAATTTATATTTTATTATTTATCTACATGAGGTTGTTAACCCATGTTAATAAATAATAAATCATTATTATTTAATTACCTAAAATGTACTAAGGGTCTTATAACTACATTGCTTAGACATTAAATTTTATAACTCCCCCTTAATGCTAAGCGGAGATAAATGCCATAGTCACCATAAAGGAATTATACTATGTGAAAAACTGAAGGATTTAAAAACCTTATTAATGCAAAAAAATAACCTTTTGAAATAAAACGAATTATAATCCACAAACTACTCAAAAGTAAGTTTAGACTAGCATGATAGTGAGACTTCATCTCATAGTTTCTCATGAATAATCAACCAAGCATATTTGAAGCCTTTTATAATATAAGGACCTCCATTATAAGGTATTATTTAATTTATTAGGGTAAAAAATTAAAACTTACACACTAAGTTTACAATGTTTTATAATAAGAATAAGTCTAGAGAAGGAGAATAAAATCATGGTTCTTAGGAAGTGGCATTATTATTACACAAAACTGAAAAAAATTGGTAGCACCAAGTGGTTTTTGAAGATATTTATGACTTGTTCATATATAAGAAAAAAATGTTGATCAATATCATAATTGAGGACTTTATCTCATATAAATTGCACATGAACTTCAATATATTTAGTTCTTTGGTGCTGTGTACCTACAAAACTTAAACACATATCTAAAAATATATTCATGAAAACATAGTATGGTTAGCATCATAATAAATAAACACATAAAAATATGGCATACATTTTTTTAATTATAAAACACATTTAAAAATAATTAAATCATACTTTAGGAAAATAATTTCACTAATTTGATTACAAAGTTAGTAAAACACAAATTATTTTATGTAATTAATTATTGGACATCTTTAATATTGAAAAAATGAGTGTCCCCAATTATCATGTGATGTGAATATAATAATTTACTAATAATATGATACTAAGTTTATCCCAACATTAGATATCCTATTATCAATAATTTATTTTATCATTTGAGTCGTATCAAAACTTTTCAAGTTTAATATGCTTCAACAAAATATTAAGGTATAACCTCTCATACATCAAATATGAATAATTTTAACATGATATGCAATCATCCAATCAAATAGTTATGAGATTGAAACAAATAAATTTAAATATGTTTTAATATAATTCTTAGTAAAGTAAATGATGAATATCTAATAATACAAACTCCATTTACACTTTGAATTTCATAACATATCTTATTATAAAATGAAGCATATAAGGATGTTAGCATAAACAATCAAATGATTAAAAAAACAAAATGATATTATCTAAGAAAATTAGCATGAAAATTTTTAAATAATCAAATGAAAGTATTTAAAAAAATTAAAACACAAATATCCAAACTTATTGATCATGATCCTTTTACCAAATGTAATAACTAAACATGATCTTTTTATCAAATTAAGCATGATGTTATGCATATAATGTATTTCCATGCTAACTCATATATATATATATATATATATATATATATATATATATATATATATATATATATATATATGATTTCTCATCTAATACAAATATATCTATTAAAATATAATTGTAATAAATTTTTTTTAAGAGTCAAACTAAATCATTTTACTGATAAATATAATGTATATGAAACACTATCGATATAGTTAGTATCTTTAAAGTAACAATAAAATAGTTTTATAAAAGAAAATAAAATTATATGAGAATACATGTATTTTTTATTTAAAAAAATGTAAAGATTAAGGATTATATTTATAATATGCAAAATAATATTCATGGCTTTGACCCATAAGAACTAGGAGGAACATTTGCATAATGTAACATTGTTCTAGTCATCTCAATAATGGTACAATTTTTAATTTCAATAATACCATTTTTCTAAGAGGAATAGGGACTTGTTATTTCCATTTTAATACCTTAATTAATGTAAAAATAATTAAACTCTTTACTAATATGTTCACTACCATTATTAGTTAATCTCTTAATAGAAAAATTAGATGCATTTTTAACAAAAAACTTTAAATTCTTTGAATTTCAATAACACATTAGATTTATTTTTAATGAAATATGACCAAATCATTATAATATAATAATTAATAAAAGTGACATCATACAAAGAACCATTAAAAGATACAACTTCAAGAGATCTTACAACATCACTATGAATTAATTCTAAAGGATATGAGTAATTCACATCATGATTCTTGCAAAAGGGGTTAGTATGTTGCTTACCACATAAGAAAACCTCAAAAGTTTTATGATGAGAAGGTATAGAAGGAATTCCAACAACAAGATTATGAGTAGACATATAATTCAAAATTCTAAAATTAACATGACCTAATCTTTCATGTCATAATTGAGGTTTATTTTTACTATGTAATGAAAGAAAATATGCAGAAGGAGAGAAAATGTATAAACCATTCTTTTGAAAATCTTCAATAATAAAAGATCCAATTTGATTTATAATAGACCAGATATATTTTTAAAAAATTACAATAAAATTATCATTAGTAAGTTGTGGACAACATAAAAAGTTATTTTTAAGCTTAGGTACTTAGAAAACATCATTTATAACAACATTTAAAAGATTATCTTTTCCCTATTTAGTTGCTTCTAAGAAAGAATTATCTCATAAGTAAATATTTTTAAATATATATCTAGAATCACATAAAATATTAGATAGAAAATTCATATGGTGTAATGCACCGCTATCTGAAATCCACTCATTTTCATTTAAAGTAAATGAGATAACATATAAATCAATAATATTATGATTCTTATTGTTATTCTGATTAGGGTTTTGATTCTTCTTATTGTTTTGATTAGATTTATTGTCTTGTTAGTTTTAGAATTTTAATTATTAAATCTAGCTTTATTTTTATAATAGGTTTATTTTCTATGACTAAACTTACCACGTAACTTACAATTTCCATTAAATTTAGGTTTATACTTCTTATTAATAGATTTATTATTCCTATTTGAGATAGAATCAGAATTAAGATTAGATTTTTGGTTCTTATTATTATAAAAAACAATATTTAAGGTGATAAGTGATTGAGTGACAATCTCTTTAGAATCAAAATTAATCATAACTTGCTCTTCTTGAATCATGAGACCAGATAAAGTGGTAAGTTCAAGGATATCTTACTCAGTTTGATACTTAGAATTCAAAATTTAAATGAAATTTATAAAATTTTCATGAATATTTAATTTAATGATAAAATAAATAAATTTATCTTGAATAAAATTATAGTTACAACCATCTAATTGAGCTTTAATATTCTTAATTTTAACAAGAAAATTCATCACCTTTCATAGGTGTAGTTAATAATTCAAAGATTAACTTAATAATTTTTGATAGACAAGTTATCTCATACATGGGCTCAATGAGTTTCCAAGCATCACTAACAAATTCATGATTACCAATGTGGAGAAGGAATTCATCCTTAATACTTTTCAAGCTAATGGACATAGCGTCCTATGGTTTCCACTAAAATGCATTGGTAAGATTAGGGGTCACATGTCATCTAGAAAAGATTTTTTAGTCCCAACAAAAATATTACATAAATTCTAGGCCATGAATTTTGTTTTAATTTATATTTTATAAATATTATAGTTATTTTCATTAAGCATTTATGATTTATCTAAAATAAAATTAGGTGAAACCATAACTTCCTTTTAAGAATGATAGTAAACAAATAATTAAAATGAATCCTTTTTACTATGAGTTTTAAATTTATTTGAAAGTAAAAATAGATTTTAAGTGTAAACACATAATAACTATTCAATTTAATGTTATAAAAATAAGCTAATTGCAAAAGATTGCAATAAAATAAGGTGTCACAAGTATTGCAAAAATATACTAATATAAGCACAACTATTTAAAAAAAATTTGTAATGATTTTTTGAACTTATTTTTAAAAATAAAGAGAATCAGACCTGAAACTATAATTAATTTTATAATTTAGATGCTAAACAGTACAAAAATTTGAAATAGAGTTACACTAAACTAGGTGTTGAAAGAGTCACATTTAAAACAATCACCTAGACACTATTATTAAAAAAATATAAAATTAATAATAGGAGGTTTAAAAAGATAAAATGAATCATATGTATGTGTTTATAAGATGTCAAAACCTAGGGATCGACTGGTTACATAACTATGTTTGATAAAATACTCACTAGATTGAATGTCAAAACAAGTTTGACAGGTCAACTATAGTTTTGAATGCATGAGAAGTTGACATGAAAATAAAAAAATGGAATTAAAATTAAACTAAATTTGACCAAATTCAAAAATAAAAATTTAATTTTTGGGGTTTTGAACACTAGACCTCACAAACTATAAGCTTTTAGCAAAATTGTAACCATCAACCCTTCTACAAGCCTTTTTAAAAGTTTATATGGACTAATACATATTTGAATGTTTTTTTATCTGATTTTTATTTTATTTTTAATATATATATATATATATATATATATATATATATATATATATATATATAATTTACTTTCTAGTTTAAAAACTCTTAAAAAACTTTAAAGGTGGGGGCCACTAGACTTTGCATGGAAAATAGATTTTTTTTAAAATAAAATATTTTTTAAATATTTACATAAACTATATAAAAAATATACTTACTTTTAGCATATCATGGCACATGTATGGCATCGAGGGAGAGTTTTAAAATCTCAGTTTGCTCAAACTAAACTACCAAATGCCTTAAAAATTTTCCAATGCTCCTAAAATGCTGAAACTTGGCAAGTATGATCTTCAAAATTCAATATTTGATCAAGAATTCATATATTTCACTCACCCAGGCTAATTATGGCACCCAAGGTTACTTGGAAAAAATAAATGGAGCCATATAAGCTTCCAAAACTCTGGTAAATGTTTTGTCAGGGATAATAATTGACAAAACAAGATTCAAGCACAAAAAACCATTCCCAGAAGCTTGTAGAATAATTATTTATGATATTTTGACTTGTTCAGGTTGTATATGGCCGTACATGTGCATTCGAGCTATGATCAATTAAAAAAAATTAGAATTATTTTGACTTGATCAAGCCATACCACTACACCACAAGAGGATTTCAATGCTTGAAACACATTTCGTATTACTTCAACAAGGTCTAAGATGAAGATCCAATATAAATTTGAGATCAATTAGCCACTATATGCATATTCTAAGAACTTGAATCTACTTTCTAAAACATAGATGTTTATAAATAGTTTAATAATATTTTTTTGAATAAATTCAAATATCAATTATTGATATTTAACTTAATATAATATGCTTGCCCATCAAATCATCTCCATTGGCTTTGATAACATGATAAAATAGACACACCAATGCATAGGATCTAGAAATTAATTGAATAGTAAATCATAACACATTGACATAGAGATTAGGTGGGAAAACCTCCAAAGGAGGTAAAAAAACTTAGTTGATATTCAATATATGAGAAAGAATAATAACCCCAAATACAAATTCTTCTACCTTATCACTTCTTCACTAGATGGCTTCACAAAAATCTTAATCACTCGAGTAAGTTTGAATTCATTGATTCATTTGAATAATAGGGTAAACCCTATTTTATATTAAAATTTAAAGGGAGCTTACCATTGTAACCAATGGGTCCAACCATCCTGAGAACATTTAAAAACACTGATAATAAAATAAATAATTACGTTTTATTTTTATTGATAAGTAATAAATAATTTATGTTTTATTATTTATTTACAAGAGGTTATTAATTTATTTTAATAAATAATAAATCATTATTATTTAATTACCGAAAATGTACTAAGGGTCTTATAATTACACCACTTAGACATTAAATATTCTAACAACTCATTTTTAAACACAAAAGATCCTAATAAATTCATCAAAAAAATTGAAATTAATACCATTTTAACACAAAATTATAATGGGAGTCTTAGTTATATTAATCCCTCTACTATGGTGACTAGGGAAACAAATAAAGGTCATCTTATTAATACTATTTGGAACCCTCCCCCTAGTAGTCCTAATCTCAGTAATCCTAATAATTCCAATCAAAATCCTCATATTGATAGATTCCAAGTCTTGGAAAAAATGTTGTAACAAATTTCCCTTATACAAGCTTCAAAAAACAATCAAATACTCAAAATGCAAAATCACATTTTGAAATGGACAATCAAGCTCCTATAGTTGTTGTGAGTCAACCGAGTGAAAAATTCACACCTTTTCTTAGAGATGCTAACATAATTTTTTTTCTCAACCTATAATCCATAATAAGACACTTCAAAATATTCATAACAAACCTTTAGCTCATTTTATTGTGCTTATGGATATTGGAAATATTCTTCCAAACATCAGATATGATGGGACCACTGATTCCACCTAATATCTCAAAGCCTTTAGTAATCTCTATAAGGAATGGATTCATACTACCACCTATGTAACTACCAAATTTCTAGTCGAAGCCTTAGTTGGAGATGTGTTAAAATTAGATAGTAAGCTTCCATATCATTCCATTACCAAACCAGAAGACTTAGTCAATGTTCTAGTTAAGAAATTCTATTATAATAGTAGTCTAGAGAATAACCTTATCAACTTCATTAACAACAAATAATTACCTAGGGAATCTACCCATGATGTCATCCAATAATATAAATTTTTGGCATATGGAGTGGACCAAAACATGAGTTATGGAATATATTCAAACTTTTTAATCACTCTTAAGGCCCATTTTCAATACAAAGTTAAGACATTTTAACTTAAGACTTTAGAAGAGGCCTTTAAAGACAAAATTATCCTTTTGAGACAATTTGAACCATCTAAATGTGCTAAGAAGGAATATTTTAAAATATCATATAATTCAATCAATGTTAATACATCTCAAAGTAATCCCTAAAGTGGGAGCCTCCAATTACAATATTACAAACCCTACTCACTCTCATTTGAGTTTACAAGAACTTAGGAAGTTACTATCACCACATTAACATTTTATTAATACTTAAAAAACATGATAAGTTTTGTTGGTTCTATTATAACATTGGTCATTCTCATGAGACATGTCATGGACTTAAGAAACTTACCTTTAATCTTTTATTAGGGAAAAATTTCAAGGACAAAGCCATCTCCGAAGAGTGCTATAAAGAATACCAAAAAGCCTCTAAAAATCAAGCAAACAATTTGGTAACTCTAACCATTATAATTAAGGTAATAAATCAACCTCATTTCCAAAATTAAAAATTTTAAAAACCCCATAGAACATATGATCTTGATACATAACATTATAATGGATTTTCATGTGTTATTGATGTCCACTATGATCATTACTATACTAAGTATCAATATTTAAATGTGGCCAAGGTTAGATCTAAATATATGAATGCATCTAAGGTTAACTACCATCATAAACCCACTCATAAATATCATGTTACTAATCCTAATATGTCTTTCCATTATGAATTTATTCTTAAGGACATCTCTACTATTTCACATAATTTTTTGCCTAGTGATGAGTCTACTCCACCACTAGAGTCCAAACCTAGTACTCAAAATCTTTCTACTACCATACCTTATAAATCCATTGTTTTGAACCCTCCTTAGTATCATTATGGCTCATACCAAAGATCATCCCAATAGTAATTCATATATAAGTTTAATTATATGCATTACATGATTTTATTAATGGAACTTATGAGAAAATCACCATATCATTAGAAATATCTCATGCAAAAATTTCAAGACATATTAGAATCTCCATCTAGTGAATTTGAATCATCTTATCAACCTTATGAAGGTGACACACCTATGTAAGAGCATATCATTTAAACCCTTTCACACCCCTCCCCCCTCCCCACTTATAATATGTCCATAAAATTTCTTGAGCATGACATGATCAATGATGTATTCATTTTTTGACATGACAACCCACCTATATTTATTACAATAATGATAATGATGTCCAAATAATGAAATCATTAGTACATGTAGGTTTGGGAATTAATGCCACTTCCATTTGGATAATCACATAACTAGGATTTTTCCAAAGATGATAATAATAAAACTATACTTACATATCATGGATTTTAAAAGACTAAACAAAGTCCTCTTGGTTGCATTTGTCCCCCTCTTATTATTGGACCCAAAAAAATATCCACCAATATTATGGTCTTAGATATTCCACTATATTACATTATCATTTTAGACCATCCTTGGAATATTATAATGGTATATAATGCATAAAATTCAATCATGATGGTAATTGTTACAAACATGAAGTTGATTCCAAATAACATGATCTCAAATTAGCTAACCCTAAGTCTCAATGTCACATTATAGCTATTCAACACATTAATAGTCCTCATTTAATTAAATCTTGTTGAATATAATGGTGATGAACCAAGTGAACTTAAAACCATTTGTAACACCACTATATTAACTATTTATATAATGAAATAAATTCTTCCATGTGTTCTACCACAAGATAAGACTCTTTCCTTGCTTAAAGATGATAGTGAAAACTCACATCCTTGAAATGCTAATGAAGCTTCATATATGGAATATTATTTCAATTTCAATGACCTTGGGGTGGCCAATATCTTACAATATCCTTTATCTATTCCTCTATGACCTTTTAGCCAATTTGGTTTGTATTCTAAAGATAATTCCAATGAGAACTCTCAACAACTTAAGCATTCATGTAATACTTTTCCATCCTATAACATTGATTATATAGTTTCACAATCCCAATCATAAAACCTTGATGTACTAAATTTTCAAAAGTATCTTGCTATAATCCATTATTTTAATTAGGATGTTTATCTAGAACACATTTATTCAATTAGTAAGATGACGAGGAAGAACTTGAAGGCTATATCCTTATCCCTATTCCACCTTGGAAAAATCTCATTGAGTTATTCAAAAGATCTCTATTTTTTCCAAAAATATAACAATGAATGCTTTCCAAGGTCATATCTAAACATTCCAATATTTTTGACTCTATCATCCAACCCAATATAGTTTAGAGCCATTCTAATTTTTCTAACTCTATCAATAACCTTATAAAGTTTAAATCTATTTTAATCTTTCTAATTGTATTGGCCAACTCAATATAGTTTATATCCATTCCATTATTTATAATTGTATTACCTAGCTTGATAAAATTCATATCCATTTTAGTGTTTATAAATATTTTAACTAAACTGATATAGTTCATATCTATTTTATTCTTTCAAACTACATTGGCTAGCCTGATATAGTTTAGAGTCACCCATATTTTCTTGGCCATATTAGCCATCATTAATATAGTGACAATATAATTTAGTTATAACTACCTAATTACATAGACCAATACTCAAATAGTGCAAACACAATATTACCACTACTTATTGATGTTTCCAACTACATTAGCTACAATTTAGAAATTGTTGGTGTAGTGTTAATTTGTATTTCCTTAGGTCATAACTTTATTGATCTTCCTTGATTTATTTTAGATAACTTATTGATCATTATGATATAAAAATCCCATTCATACTACACCTAACTATGTCTATTATCTTGATACATTTCAAATATGTTCTACTATAATTGATTGTATTGGTTAGCCCTATATAATTCAAACTAATTTTAATATACAAGATTGTATCAATAAATTTAATACCATACAAAAGAATAAAAATCACCTCCAAAAGGTCCAAAAAATAACTTAGATTCTAGTGCTACTATTGTGAGATATATTCACTCAATTTTTTTTTAAAAAGGTAATAAAAGTGTTGATCTTAATGTAAATATTGAGTATTATAGATTGCTATCTAATTTTCCTAGTGGCAAAACCATCATAAAACTCTTCTATGTAAGAGAGTCTGAGCTTTCATGCCAACATCATAAGATTATAATTTTTGAGAATAGTTTTCCTTACTTTTACAAAAAAATTTAGTGTTGATCCTAAGCCTACTCCCATTTCCAAGCTTCCCACATAATATCATTTTTGAGACAAAAATTCAATGTTCATTGAGGAACTATGGAAGTGAACTTACAAAAATCCTTGACCTATCCTCATATATAAGGAGATCTATCTTGAAGAGATGGATAACTTTAGTTTGATATTTGATTAGTTTAATGAAGTTATGCATGGTCATATGAGGAAATTATTGGTATTGACCCTATCATAGTTTTCCATAACATTTTTACCTTTCCCAATGAAAAAACATTTTCCAAAAGCAAAAAAAATTCTCTCTAAGGTTTCTAAGATTTGTCATAATTAAATAATTAATTTTAAGGATGTTACATTTATTAACCCTATAGATTAATCCAAATGGGTCTCTAACATGGTACCCATTCATAAGGAAGTCACAATCATCACTTGCATTTATATTTACTTTCTAAATCTAGACTAAGCATGCCTTAAGGAAAATTTTTCCTTACATTCCATAAATTCCATTATTAATTATACAACCACCGATGAGATGACTTCCATCATGGATGTTTTTTTGGGTATAATCAGATTCACATAGACCTGAAGATCAATGCAAGACTACATTTACCACCAAGTGGGGAACATATTTTTATGTTAAGATGAATTTCAGCCTTATAAATGCTAGAGAAACATACCAATGTGAAATGACTCACATTTTTCATGAACTTACATATAAAATAATCAGAACCTATGTGGATGACCTTATATCCAAGTCCAAGTGTCTCAAATACCATCATCATGACCTTGAAATTATCCTTGAACATCTTATTAAAAATAAAATCAAGCTCAATCTTAGAAATTCTATGTTTGGTGTTACATTTATAAAATTTTAAGATTATTGGTCTCATGATTATGGCTTTACATGGGTCCATATAAGATCAAGCCTATTATTGACATGCCTCAAACTTAGTCCATTCCTCATATTTGCACTTACCTTGGAAAACTTGGGGAATTTTCATATTTGTTTTCAAATTGGCTTATAGTACTCATTTGGTAAACAAACTTATCAATAAAGGTGTTAATCTTGACTAGACTGATGTTTATCAAAGTGCATTTGAAAACTTGAGCAAATCCTTTCTCTAAACCCCCACCTAATAACCAAATTCTAATGACAACCCTTTCCTCATGTATACATATTCTACACCTATCTTAATTAGGGTAATGTTTTCAAAACAAGATGAATTTGTAAATGAATATACTATATATTACATTAGTTGTACTTTGGAAAATTTTGAGTCCCTTAATGTTAATGTTAAGTGTGTCTATCTTTCCATATACTTTACTACCAAGAAGATTCAAAATTATATGATTTATCAAACTAGCTATGTCATAGTCCATTCAAACCTTCTTCACCACTTATTTCTAATACTTTATTGCCTAAAGATCATATTAGAAAGTTGATAAGCAATTCTATTGATGAATTTTGACCTTAGAAACATTACCCAAAAATTATTCAAATTCTAAATGATAGATGATCAACTTTCCATTGCACTTATCCCAGATCAATGACATATTAATGATACTCTTTCAAATGAAAATGCCCTCTTAATCAAAGGCATCAATGTAATTATCACCCTTAAATAATAATTCCATATTTTCATGTCTGACCTTGAGGCTTGTGCCTTGAAAAAACCTAAAATTATTGTATCTATACCTAAAAACTCTACAAAATACATTTTATAATAATTACACAAGGTCACTATAATTTTAGATGAGGATAATTTGACTTTCCACTTTGATGGAGCCAAGTGCCTTTAAGGAACCAGGGAAAGATGTGTCATCACCGATCCTTTTAACATTATCATTATTATAGATTTTCAATTGAACTTTGATGTTACCAATTATGACTTAATATGAATCCCTCATCTTTGGGATGAAAGTAGAAATTTATTTAGACATCTCTTACCTTTATAATATAGGTGAATATCACCTTATATGTTGCTAATTGAGTGGCATATATTAATGAAAAATTAAAAAAACCTCATAGATTTTAATGAGATTATTATTATTATTTCTAAAGAGTTGGAATATTTCAATATCAAGGCAATCCCATTAGAGTACAAAATTATATAAGAATCTCTTGCCTCCTCATATTCCCTTTTCCACATTCATCAAGAACTACATGATACATTGTTTCTCATCCACATGAGGAAATATCCATATACCTTAGAACCTAGGGATGATTGTCTTATTTTAAAAATAGAACCATAACCAATTGACAAAGATCATGGTATAAAGACATCATCCAATTTATTAAACACAAAAATTATCCTCATAAAGCTTAATCTCATGAAAAGATTAGACTCCATAAGAAATCCTATAAATTGATCTCAATCATAACATCCTTTATTATTGTAACACCAAGGCACCCTAATTTATTGTGTTACTAAAGAAAAAAATGATTTAATTTATTAAGCAAACACATGGGGGCATACAAAACATCCATTGTAATAGACATGTTACATCCCATAAATTCCTACTTATGGCTTACTACTAGCCTACCCTGGAGAAGCATTGCCATCATTTTATCTAACATGTGTAATACTTGATAGGTCCATGATGATATTATACATTGTCCTTTGGTCAATATTTAGATCTTTGAATCTCCTTATCCATTTTATATTTGGGAATTATAATTTAGAGGTAAGTTTCCTCAATCATAATATGGCCATGTATTCATCATTACCATAATTAAATACTTCACTAAGTGGGTATAAGCAACAACCCTTTCTATTTTTACTAGAATCCTTATCTTCAAATTTATCCTGAACTAATTAATATTTCATTTTAGGAATCCTCATACCATCATATCTAAAAATTGTGGGAATTGCAAAAGCAAGGACATAAATAAACTTTGGGATAAATTCAAAATTATGTAAAAAAATTCCATACCTTATCACCCTTAGTTTAATGGCCAAGATGAAGCCATGTAAAAAATTCCTTAATAAGATATTTCAAAATAATATTAGAGATTCTCATTTAGATTGGCATCTAAATATTTATCTTACACTTTTTGTTTATGACACTAGTATTCATACTACCACTAAGGAATATCCATTTAATATAGTCTATGGATTTGAAGTCATTAAGTCATTCCTGAATCCTACCTTCACACTTTAAACATACTTTATTAAGTCATTATTAAAGCTCTTCATTAGGAATTATTCTATGAATTCTATTAAAAACTTTATGAATCCTACCTTCACACTTTAAACATACTTTATGAGAAATGCATAAGTGTTATCCAATACAATCTTAAAAACAAAAATTGCATAGCTAAACAACATAAAAATAAACTAAAGCTTCAAACATTAGATGTAAGAGAATTAGTGTTGAAAATGGATTACACCCATGAAAAAGTGGGAAATTACACCCAAATGTGGTTAGGTACTTACCTTATCAAGGACATCCTTGTACCTAACACAAATATATTTCAAACCAATGAAGGACATATCTTAAATGAACCAACCAATGCTTAACCCCTAGATAAGTATTTTTATTAAAATATGTTATTATTATTTTAATTTTATTTAATATTTTCAATTTCATGTACATGTTACTTTCTTTCTTATAATTAGTTTATATTATTTGGAGCTAAGAATTATTGTAGGTTTTTTTTCTAACTCTCTTGTGTTGTAGCTTATTTTTTAATTTATCCACATCTCTGAGTCTTTTAGTATTAGACATAACACCTATTCTTTGTCCTTATGTATTTTATCATTTTAAGACCTCTTAATTTTTCATTTTGTGTTTTGTATTGTAATACCAAGGGAATCAACCAAGCCCTCCTTAAAAATGACCATCCTATTTATGTTAATATTTTCTTAGGATTATTAATTTTATATCTTTGGTGATTATTTGGTATATTTTATCATCATTACACTCTTGTGGGGTTTGACATCTTTACTACACTTCATATATTTATCTTTCTTATGCCTTTTGGATTTCTAAATTATGAGTTATATGGTAAGACCTAGGGAATATAACAAGGATCTATTCATAAATACCCATAATTATTATATTTTATGTCTTATCCTCACTTCTAAACTTATTTAGGTGTCTTTATAAAAAGATAAGTTAAAGGTTAAGAGTGGTGTTTTGTTACTTAGAGTTAGCCACATTATCTTGAGGTAAAACTATGACAATATATCTACATGTTCTCATGCACATTTTACCCTTTATATTGATTTAGTATCAACCTATTTGTCATTATTCCATCTCTATTTATACCATTTTTATGACAAGGGAAACCCAATCATTCTATGTTCACCTCTATCTTTCCTATTTTCCACCTCCTTTTAGGGTCACCAAGGTTGGTTTCAAGATTTTACTCTTTCCTAAGGTACATGCCTAGGAATATTTAGGCATCTTGGTCTCTAGTTTATCCTCTTTAGTGACTGAGTATAAGATATCACATGTTAGACATATTTATCACTCATTGCCAGTATATCAAATCTGCATGCAAGAGAAAAATAAAAAAATAAAAAAAGTCAAATGCCATTATATAATAGTTAAAAGGAAAATATATCTTAAAATTCAGATCACATCAAAATATGTGATCTTTTTCTTGGCACACCCTCTATTATATTCGAATCTCAAACTCTAGATTTAGCATCAATATAGATCCAAGGTCCATTAGGATTCAATAAACCATTATATTAGTGTAAGAGGTCTATCATCTATATTACATTCTGGTGCCACCTAATTTCTTGTGCAAGTACATAATTCATATAGTAGATTGATGGTTACGTAAAGGGTCCTACAAAGTGGGAACATGTTATGGGAAGGTAGGATCCTTTTATTTTTCATTTATTAGATTTCATGGGATGATCTTTATAATTTAATAGTTAGCTTAGGCTTATGCTTTCTAGATTAGGTTTTCTAAATCCATTGATGTTGAAAACTCTTAGTCTTGCCAACATTATTAGTGTTTTTTTAATAGGTAAATACTATTTTTTCACTTTGGAGACACCTTATTTTCCATCCCTCCATTTTTCACCCTTAACAGGATGGTTCATTTATTAATTTATCCCATGTTATTTATTTCCTATTCTTCATTTATTTTAGACATGTTATCATTATGAAAAAAATAGAGAACTTTCCAATTGTTATATTTGGGATTTTTAATATTATATTCACTTTTTACGACCCAGCTAGTCCTATTTCCCTAATAAATGCTTTCATGTTTTTCCTTTTTTCTGGCCTTCTAGTCATGCTTCTAATTTTTAATGATTTATTTTCCATGAATTTGTTATCATTTTCCTTGGGTTCTTTAGTCCTAGAGAAGCCTTACCATTTTGGCTCATTAATTTTACCTTGTTATTATCTACTTACTTGGATATTTTGGTTTTACTTCAGTTGTATCATTATTGGCTTCCTAATTTTTATAGGTTTCATAATCATATTCTAATATTTTTACATTTACATCCATTTATTGATTGTTCTACATACGTGCACATTAATTTTATTCATTTTAAGCCTTGTATCTTTACAGATGTAGTTTATGTAATTACCACGATCAAGGATAATGTATTATCATGCATCATTTATACTTAAAGGTAAGTCAAGGTATGCAAATGTTACTTTTATTCATTCATTAATTTTAACATTTATTTATAGTCATTCTTTTATGTTGCTATGTATCATTCCCAAAGAAACATCCTTCATTACATTATTATGAAATGTGATGAGATTCAGGTGTAACATATGTATACACCTAATATTTTTTATTTTTATCACTTTAATAATGATTTATCATGTAGGATTCATTGGTGCATCACTCTCCCTAAGTTCATGTCCCAAGGAATGCACTGGGAAAGGGGTGGTGTCAACTCATGGTACTTTACAAGAGATGTTTTCAAACTATTATGTCATACCTTCACTATTAGCAGTATGACCTCCTCTTATTATCTTTTCATGTTCCTTATCCATCTCCTTATGATTATTTTTTAAGCCACCCTATATTCATATCATATTAGTCTAGATGATATAGTCTATTTCATGCTTGTTTATCTTGTGATATATTGGCTTGATTGATATAGTTTTGAGTCTGTCCCTATATTTATAACTATATTAGCATGGTTGATACATTTTTTATTAATCTAACATCCCATTCAACTATTTTAGCCTAATTAATTATTTTAGATTAGAGTTTTAGGTGATTTATGGGTTTAGAGTTGTTTATATAGGGGTTATCTTTATCATTCTAAAAACACAACACTCATATGCTCTACTTATGCTTACATTTTCCCCCTTAAGTGGTAAAAAGAGTTATAGGATAGAGTATTATTATTAGAGATTTATAAAGGTATTTGAATCTCAATAGGAGGACTTGAACCAAGGAGGTGCCTCATAGTCTTTAGATTCCTTAACTAATGACATTAGGGTCTTTTTATTTCCATTTGAGGCTTTCATCCTACAACATATTTTAAATATTTCCACTAGGTCAAATGGTAGATTGATGTGCCAATGAGAAAATCCAAAGGTAATTATCTTTATCCTTATTATTTTTCATATATTTACTTAGTTGATAGATTTACTTTGGTTATTATTATAGTAACACATGTTATTTTCATTGCTTGAGTTATCCTTATACCCAATAAGATGGTACAATACAGGGTGTTTAGGTTTTCCATTTCCCATTTAGGTTGCATATAATATGATTATCCATTTAAGAATTTACCTTTTTTCTAAATTTAGTATTATTTATATCTTTGATCTAGGTTACACTTTTTCATCAATTCCTTGTATGAAGTTTCCTTATTATATCTTTATACCCCTTTATTACCATTGCTCATAATTTTATTTATATTGGGATCTAGTTAGAAAAATATGCCATATATTAGGCATAGGTATTGTAATCCTATATCATTGATATTGATTTTAGATTACCCTCTACTAGGTATACCTCCACCTTAAGTATCATTACAATACAATCCAAGTATACAAGGCTCTATGTTATGATCTCTTGTTTGTATTCTAGTCTATAGAGAGAAAGATAATTTTTATATTTGTCATCCAAGATGACACATGTGCTATGAATTTGACTGATTTTATAACATAATATATAGTTCCATACATTATTATACACCTCTATTGATGATTTTTAGCTCATTTTTAAATCAATATTTCTCATAAGGTTACATTTATGAAATTAACCAAATATAGACAAGTATCCAATGAGTGCATACAAGATTATGTGCTTTCGTTAAAGACCATGGTCACTAATATGACTAATCAAACACTATATAGTGATCTCCATGATGGGTTTATAAAATTTTTACCTTTGATCATAAAAGATTAAAATGGATTTCAATTCTTACCAATATCTCAACAAACTTTTTAAAATGGTTATAAACTATGAAATAAATATTCTAGAGGTAAACATGATTACATATGAGACATGTGCTCTAAATAGTATAAAATTAAAAAAAAAACTAACTCTTAATGCTCAATTCCATGAACATAACCCCTATGTAAGAATTGATATATGAAAATTGTCAATATTTTATTAAAGAAAATATAGAAATGTAAAACTAAATTAAGAAATATTAATATAAACTATCTCAAACTAAGCTAGAGAAATAAACACAAAATTATACCTTGGTTTCAAAAGCTTCTTCCATTATGATGTAGATTTTACTAGCTCTCTAAAATGTGGTTGATCACTCTTCCAATACAAGGTAAAATGGGTAGTGTTTTGGTGAAAAATGCTCTTTGGTAGATTTGATTCATTTTAGATTTTCTTGTGATTTTGATAGCGCTTCATTAGCATAAGTTAGGATGATTAAAATAATGGATTTCATGCTTATTTATAGATTTTTGGAAGAAGTATCCAATGGTGGAGGATTATTTGTATATTTTAAATGATCCAAATAATCTACAGTGGCTAATGAGTCCCATCTATGAGGATGATGACCATTTCAAATGGTTGAGATAAATATAGAAATGGTTAATTGATCACCAAGAATAGGTCAAACTGATTGACAACTCAAGGGATGACTCAATGGATGTTGAGGAAGTTGTGGGTTTAGTTATGATGAGTCAAAATGTGAGGGATATTAAGGTGGAAGATGTTGGGTGAGGTGTAAAATCCAAATTTAATATTTAAATATGGATTTAAAATGTGTAATATTAATTAAAGTTGATTTACTCGATTTTTTTGAGAAGAGAGGAATGTCATTAATTATGTTAAGGAGAATAATTAATAGGTTTTTAGATGCATTTTAACACTAAATGTAATTTAGGTGTCCACATTTACCCCTCTTTGAAATACCATTATGAAGTAATACTATTTAAAATAATAGTAGAAAAATTAGAGCATTGATGATTAAGAATAAAATTGTTGCCCTAAATGAATGAGAATTAATTTATTGATGCCCCCTCGAGGGTTTGTGTGAGAAAATGAACAAACACTCAAAATCCATGAAAAGAGGAGAATGATAAAGTGGCTTGGAATAACAATAAATAAGCTTATTACAATCGATACAAAACTTTCAAGATTTTAAGTTTGCATAAATAGGTTGCCCATAGTTGATGAAAACTAGAGTATTGATCAGAAAAAAATATGTTTAACCATTCAAATATTACACACTTAGTGTTTTATTATGACATAGGGGTCAATGGGGTAATTATGGGAATGATATATCCCATCAAGAATAAACTGTGTATCAAAAAATGAAAAATATATTGGTTTTCAAATTGTAATGAAAAATTTATGCAAATTGATTGTTGTAAGTGATTGAAATAAACTCAAAATAATTTTATTGTTCTTGTCTTAAAATTTAAATGAAAATAAATGAAAAATGGGATATTGGAGGGATGGGGGTGTAAAATAGTTTGAATGGGTTGGCACTATAAATAGAAAAAATGGGTGGTTAAAATTCATTTGTGCATTTTTATTTGGAGAGTTATTGGCTAGGAGAAGTTGATTGAGGAGATTTGCTCTGAGAGATTGCTAAAAAATGGACTATATTCCACACCATGAACACCATGTGGAGTGAGTGAGGTGACATAAAATACCTAAGAGGAGTGGTCCTCTAGTAAGTAATGCTTTATGTTATATTTTTTGCATTTATGGTCATTAACTATGGATTAAAGTAGTAACAAATGAATCATAGATGAGCTATCTATGAATTAGCAACAAAAGTTGTGAATTCACTATAGAAAACTATAAATTCATCAAAATAAATAGATAATTCATAGAATAAGAAGGTGAAATCATTTGAAGGTAGAAATAGGTTAGAAACTATGAATTCTTGATTTCATAGTTGTGAAATTATCAAATAGGGAAATGAAATTATGATAATGAATCACAAAATCCTTAGAACGAGATAAAAAATCAGTTTAGGGATAATTTTGAATAGGGAAATCCAAAATTATAGGATTGAGAAGTGAAAATGAAAAAGTGAGTAGTGAAAATGTGTATTTGAGAGGCAGAAATGTGGTGTTTAAAAAGAAAAGAAGAAATTAATAAGGATAAACAAGAAGAATTAGTATTGATGTAAAATAGTATGATTGAAAATGTTTATTTTACATTAATTTTAGTGTTTTGAATGTGTTAAATTAGTCATTTATGGATTATTATGCTAATAAATGAAATTAAATTCATGATAAAACATTTTTTTTGAAGGAGGTATTACCAATTCTGACTACATGAGAGTGAAGCCTTGGTGCACTAGAGAGGATTGCTAGATTTATGAAGTATGAGTTTGGAGTGCTAGAGGCTATAGGATTATATTAAATTGAATAGATGTTGGAGATTTAGGAAGATAGGGATCTATTGATAGTGCTTTCTAAGAGGTGACATATCAAGACTAGTACATTTCACTTGCTGACAGGGGAGATGATAGTGACATCAGAGGATGTGTATCAAACTCTAAGTATTTTGATATGAGGGAGGAAAGTATGCTAGGGGTAGGGTTCACATGAGACTACTATATATAATATCATTGGTGTCAAATTGATTCTGATTATGAGAGGAGTGGATATTGATTATTACACTAAATTAGAGATGGATTCCTTGACCATGGTACTTATGGATATTATCAATGGCATTATGCTCACTGATAAGAGTGGGAGCCTATGTGTTATTAGGTTAATGTATGTTATTAGATATATTATGGATATGGGTGAGTGATTTGCATTGGGGACATGCATATTAACACACTTATACAAGGACTTACAACATGCATCATATATAGATGGGAGGGAGATTGGGCCTTCCACATTATTAGAGGTATGGTGTTGGTAGCACACCATATTAAATAGACCAATTGGTCACATGATAAATAATTCTATGGATGAGCCATTTTCATATGGATGGCATATGATTATTTGTACTCCTAGACCACATTTAGGTGATCTTGAGTTCTAAAAGAGGGTGATAGATGAGCTCAGTGATAATCATATCACCTACAGACCATACAAGGAGATTGTATTTTAGTGGCCATATGATGACTTATATATGGATTATATGATGAGCCAATTTTATATTATTGGGACACATGACTATATTATAGAGAGATATTGGCCCGATAGGGTGATGAGGTAGTTTGGGATTAGAAAACACATTCTAATAGGTCTACACATATTTTTATGAGTTGTGAAGGAGAGAACACAGTAAAGGATGATTATTAATCCAATAATATCTGATCACAAATGGTCATAGTTATAGATAATGAGATGGATTGATAGGATGGATGTGATTGATGTAGAAATTGTAGATGCCTATGGGG
>JARHVA010001638.1:2862500-2880000 GCA_037957365.1 Torreya grandis
ACACTTCTTAAAGTACTTTGTTTCTATTATAATATGCTTATGTCCATCAATAATTGGGATTTATCTTTCCAATGTGGTCAAACCCCCATGTGGAATATGGCCAAGGTGTTGTGATAGGTTGTAAAACTTTCAATGGAATATGGATAAGGTCCCCATGTTTCTAACAAGGTATGCATTTCTAAACATAGGAAAAAGAATTGGATTCAATTGTAAGCCAATAATAACCTACTCCTAGAAGATTCTTTGTAAGGACCATGCCACTCAAATGTGCCACACATATCCCCTCATGGAATTTTCTAATTTCCAAAGTAGATTTCAGAATTTAAAAAACATAAAAGAGTTTCATCACAACCTCTATGGTATAGGGTGTTACCAAGGATGGTTTAGTGAGAGGTGCACTAGATAAAGAAATTGCATTGATTAGGTGATAAGTTAGATGGTATAATATTATGTTGAAGGTAGGTATAAATGTCAGAGTACCAGGGAGAAGTGGGACCAACCACCTCACAAAACATTTCTAAATTAGGTGTATCATAAGTTGGTATCATCAAGTATTCAACTAAGAATTTGTTATGATTTATGCTTAAATCAAGTAGAGAACTAATAGTAGCCATACTATCCATTGCCCTATTATTAATTCTTGGCTCTTATTCAAATTGTATGAATTAAAAATAAAACTTTAAAATATCCACCATTGGATTTTTAGGTATCAAATTATCATTAAAATCTTGGAATTCATTATTTCCTTTATTAATGATAACCTTCTAATTTCCCAAAAAATATGTTGGATTCCCCATTGAATTTTCATTTTGAGACCTGCTACAAGACCTTCATATTTTGTTGTGTTATTTATGAAAGGGAACTCAATTATGAAATCCTTGGGAATGCAATACTAATATAGTGTGGCCACCAAGATACCTACCTCTGATCTGTGATTGGTAAACGAAACATCAAAGAATAGATTCCATACTAGAGATTCATCTGTGGACATTATTACTTCATCCAAAAAATTTGAAATAAGAGGTGCTTTATTTTTGAGTGGTTATTTAACCAACACATCCAATAATACTTGTCCTTTGATTAATTTTTGATTGAAATATTCTAAATCAAATATACTAATAAGCATAACCCATTTAGCCATCATGTTGGTTATATCTATTCTGGATAAAAAATATTTAAGAGTGTATATCTTAAAAATAATCTTGGTTTGATTATTGAGAATGTAATGTCATAGTTTTTGATAAGCAAAAACAACTACTATACATTATTTTTTCTATTTGAGAGTAGTTTAGCTCATAATATATCAAAGTTATTATTAAATAGTACACTACTCTTTCTTACCCACTATCATCATGTTTTGCTAATAATTCCCCTAGTGCAAACTGAGTAGCTAAAATGTATAACAAAAAAGGTTTACCAAAAATAGGTAGAATTAGTATTGGTCGATTGGAAAGATATTGTTTAAGATTTTTAAATGCTTTTTCCCAATTCTCATTCCAAGTAAAAGTAGTGCCCTTCTTCAACAAACATGTGAAAGGGTGATAAATATCTATAAGTTGGGATATAAATCACCTAATTGATTTATTTTTTCCTTATAGACTTCTAATATGTTTAAGACTATGAGGTGGAGGCTTATTCATGATAGCTGAAATTTTAGAGGGATCAACTTCTATGCTACACTGTGAAACAATGAAACCTTACAATTTTTTTGATGTCATGCCAAACACACATTTCTTAGGATTCAGTCTCATGTTATACTCTCTCATTTGTTCAAAGATACAGTTAACCACTTAAGGATGATAATCTCTAGATTTAGATTTTTTAAGAATATCATCAACATAGTCTTACATGATTTCATGAAGCATGTCATGGAAAATGACATTCATCTCCTACTGATATGTAGCTCCAACATTTTTCAAACCAAAAGGAATTATTTGGTAACAAAATGTTCCCCACAATGTTGTAAATGAGGTTTTGTGTTGGTCTTTAGTAATAATTTGTAGTTGATTATACCCTGAAAAACCATCCATAAAAGATAACATCTCATGACCTATAGTTAAATCTATGATCATGTCTATGTTGGGCAATAAGAAATAATATTTTGGACATGCTTTATTTGATGTCATGGAAATATATGAAAATTATAATCCCTTATAATTTATTTAATACTAGTATAATCTTGGATATCAAATCTAAAATAATTAATAGGACATATGAAACCAACAACCACCTACTTCTTCAGTTCCTCTTTTACTAGTAGTGAAATCTTAAGATGCATCTTATGAAATTTTTGTTTGATTGGTTTGTCATTTGGATACACCACAATGTGATGTACTATTACATATGTATCAATCCCAAATATATATACATAATACCATGTGAATACATTAGATAATTCATGAAGTAGAAATGTAAATATGTGATTTTCTTCTTGAGTAAGTGATATTACAAGTTTAACAACTTTAGGATCTTCTTCTATGTCAATGTTCACAGGAATAGTTTCTTCAACCAAGAGAGTTGATATGTCTTTGTAATTAATGGGTGGTGAAGGAAGATGAAAATCCTCCTAAAAGTCTATTTGATATGATGTAGAAGCTTAACTAATATTATTATGTAATTTCTATTCCCCAAATAATGTTGAATCATATAACTTAATCAAAAACCCTTTCTAGTGATCACCTACTGAAATTTGATCCCTTGTTCTCAAAAATTTAGAGATAGCTTCATCATTATAAAAATGATCAAGATAAGGTGTTGTGTGTTGGTACCACTTTATAAGAGATGGATATGTTCTAAGATTGATTGTAAGAATGACACTCTCATGAAATAGGTTGGTGAGGGCAAGGTCTTTGAAGTAGCTAAGTATGGAACCTATTATGTTATCTAAAGAATCCTCCTCTGACTCACTAGATGAGTCACTTTGGGGAAGTGTGAGATGTGAGTTAATTGGGTTATATCATATAACATGTTTTGATTCATTTTATTTTATAGTGATAGGTTCGATGGATCCTTGTTCATGGAGGTTGAGACCTTTACCCTTATAGTTCATTATATTACACATTATGGACTTAGAAATGGGATGCTATTTGTTGGAAAATTAATTAGATAGTTCATCAAAATAAAGCCAAGAAGGATTGTAATATTTGATATGTTCATGTAAAAAGAAACCACCTTCTAGAAATCTTATCTTTCTAAGATTCTTAATTACTCTAATGTCCTTTAGATGGTGAAGCCTACAATAATTGTTTTGATTAGTATGGATTATACTTATGTAATTGAAATACTAAATTATATACTCGTTTATTCCTTATTAATGATCTTAAAGTGGAATGAAGTAGAGGTGGATGATATAGAAATGGGTGTATGATTTAAATCTTTCTCAATAGAAGGGTGATTTTAAGCTTGTTCTATAGAATTTTGATTTGAAGATTTATAAAATTGTTGGTTGGATAATTCATTGGTGGATGCCTTTTCAATGGAGATGGAGGTAGTTTGTGCATTAATCCAACCACAAAGGGAAGTTGTTTGAAATAATTTTTTTGGATAGACATATTTTTCAAGAAAAGGATCAATGGGAGTTTAGTTATCATTAGTAACTGGTAAATAGTTTTATTTTTAGTATTTACCTTCCAATATCTTACAATATTGAAAGGGTTAGGGATCACCTTGTATATTAACTTCCATACTTGAATGGGAAAAATTCAAACATTGGTGTAGGGTGGATGGAATGTCATTCATGGAACGTATCCATGGATTTCCAATAAGTATGTTGTATGGTAGATCAATATCAAGGACATGAATGAGATTTTATTTAATAATGAACCCCACCATCAAAGGAAGATAGATTGTTCCTATATATTGTTGTTTATTATTGTCATATGCCTTTATAGTAATAATGTTTGTTTCTAATGATATTATTGGATATCGTAAGTGTTTTATAATCCTTAATGTACATAGATTTAATGATGAACCATTTCATATAAAAGCCCTTTTCACCTTGTGCCTAGAGATGATAACCTCTATATACAATGGGAGATTATGACCCGATCCAAGAGGAGAGACATCAAAATGATCAAACATTACTTGATTATTAGCATTAAAATAACCTATTAACACTTGAATATTTTTAGGATTGATATATTGAGGGACACTTGACTCTTGGATAACTTTATACAAGATATCTTTATATACAATAGATGTCTTGAGAAGGTTTAATATTGAAATATTTGTTGGTGTCTACTCAAGATGGTCGATAATGTTTTACTTGCATTTAAAAGTAGAGAATGATGCACTCATAAGGGTAAGATTTGCACACCTCATGGTAATGTGCAATCTTATGATGGTAAATTAATTAGATCGACATAGTTATGCATATAATCAATGTTATTGACTATAGAATTGAAATGATGACTTGCTTGATTAACATTATTAGCTTCTAGTTGTTCTTGTTTTTGCTTTCCCTTTCCCTGCTTATGATTTGGGAATGTATCTTGGTATATCCCTAGTTTTTAGTTGTTAGATGGTTTGGATGTTTGATTTTTGATTATTATGTCACCTCTATCAATGAGGTCTTGAACATAGTGTTTGAGTCACATACACCTATTAGTAAAATGTTCTTTGATTCTATGGTATTCACAATACTCATCTTATGTATACCAATCGGGTTTAGGAACATTTTCATCAAAGGGTTTGGTATTAGGCCATGTGATCATGTTTGCATGATCCAACTTGTGAAAATCATTTTCATAAGTGTCACCCAATTTGGTAAACTTATGTTTAGGTCTTCCTTGTCTAGGTTGTCCACCAAGAATTGTGATGTTATTGATTGGTTGATTTTAGGTTTGTGTTTGATGTTGAGGGTTATAAATTTTTTTGACATCAATCAAACCATACACAAAAAATTTCTTTTTCTTGGAAAATAATTTTTGTTTTTTGTTCATTTAGAGTAATTATTATTGTTTGGTTTAAATATTTTGATTACATCTCTATTGATTAATGTTCTTTCTACTTGAATTACCTTTTGAATTATTTCATCAAATGACCTTAGAAAAAGGAGTAATAAATGGTGTCCCAAGTATGAATTTAAATTATTCATGAAGATATCCACAAGTTAAATTTTAGGAAATGACCATGTGAAAGGACTTGCCATTGCTCACCATCTTTGTAGGAAGGAATCAAAGGTTTTACCATTGCATTACTTGGTATTGTGTAAATCTAAGGTGGTAAAATATTTTTTTATGTTATAAGAGAAGTGGTGAAAAAAAATTTAATATAAGTCCTCAAAGGTGAGAATAGATCCTTTTGGAAGGCATGAGAATCATTCAATGGTTTAGCCCCTGAGACTTGATGAGAACAAACACAACATGTATTTGTTACTATAAGCAATGTATATAATGCATGATAGAAGCCAACTAAATGTTCTTTGGGATCCCATTTACCTTTATAGTTTTTGAATTTTAGGAGTTCAAAGTACTTTGGAGAAGGTATAGTCATTATACTTAAATTGTATGGATAAGAACAAATTTCCTCAAATTTAAACTATTTTTACTGAGAATAAGCACCATCTTATAAGCCTTGATCTCTATCCTTTATGTTTTGAAAATATTTTATAAGATATGGGGATAGTTGGTTCATTTAAGTTAGTGGATTAATTAAATTAGTGGATTGACCAATGAATTGGTTTGTGTTTTGTGGAATTTGATTTGTTTGTTGGTTAAAGTTATTTGGAAGTTGGTTGTTAAAATTAATGCTTTGAGGGTTCAAAAAAAGGATTGAAATTGGGGTTATAACCAAGGTTTGGATTTGATTTAGAACCAAAATTTCCTTAAGTTGAATTTGGGTTATAATCAAAGTTTGTTTGATGTAAATTTAGGTTGAAACCAAAGTTGGGGTTATTTGCAAAGTTCATGTTTGGATTTGTTTGATTTGGGATTATTGTTGAAGTTCATGGAATTGGGATTAGTGTTGTAACCAAATTTAGATTGATTAAACAAAATTGGATTAGATTTTTTGTGTGTGAATGTTGTACTTTAAATTAAATGGATTATAACCTAGGTTTGAATTAGAGTTAGCTTAGTTTGGTTGGAGTGTATTTTGGCTTGAGTTTTTTTAATTTTAGTTAAGGTTAAAATTAGGATTTGTGTTTGGGTTATTAAAGTTGAAGTTAGGATTGAGGTTAGAATTTTTAAAATTAGTTGGTGCTTGGTTTTGGTTTAAACTTGTGTTAGTACTTGGGTTGTAATTAAGTGAGGGATTTGGATTAGAGTTAAACTGAGTTGGAATTGGATTGGAACTTGGGTTGGGACTTGGATTGGATGGAACTGATCCAAAATTATTAGAATAAGAAAATTGATTTGGTAATAAACTATTTAAATTTAGATTATTGCGTGTGCATAAAGCAATATTCAAACTAGGATTAGATGGATGAGTTAGGAAGATAGAATGAGTATTCAAGCTTTGATTTTAATTTTGATTGGGAACAATGGGTGAGCTTTAGAGACTCTAATTATGGTTTATTAGTGAGTTTTAATGATGATTCAAACTTATATGAATTTGACCATAACCTTGTGAATTTGGATTTACATTCAAATCTGAGGTAATCAAATTTTGATTGGTTAAAATTGAATTATGTGGGATGCCCATGTTCAAGTTTGGATTAGCTTGTTTCATGATTGGTAAATTTGAATTAAGATTCAAATTTTAATTGGTTGGGTGAATGATTAATGAGTTTAAAGGTATGTTCAAACTCAAATTAGTTGGATAAACCTGTGAAGGTAAATTAAGATTCATATTCACATTGGGGTTATCAAAAGGATTGGTTGTTTGATGACATTGAAAGTGCATAATCTCTTGGGTACCTTGGGTTGCATGAATTTCCATGGAGTTGTGGCTTGTTCGATATGATTCCTCATGTAAGATAGTTTTCCATTTGACTTGAGAGACTTGGGGATGGGGTTGTGAGGATTTTATGAGGGCATTGATACCCTCTAAATAACCTTATGATGTAAATTGATTAAGATAAGAGGATGAAGGTTATTTACTTGTAATCAAATATTACAAATAATGCACATCAAATTTAGATGGAATTTTACTCAAAAGCCCAAGTCTTGAAATAAAACTTCATTCTTGTTTGACATGATATACTATTCAAAGGAGGGTGGGGGTTGAATAGATTTGGGGATACCCTCATCTTGGTAAGCCCCTCATTTTTCTTCTTCTTGTTTGATTATATCATGTATTTATACATGATATTATTAGTTGGTAAATTGAAAGGGATCATTACCAAATGGTTGGCCCTTGCATTTGGGTTGTTTAGGATGGCCATTTGCCTAGTGATAGGTGACATGACCAGGATAAAAAATTTACTCAAAGAAATGGAAGATTTAAAATAAAACATTAACCAAAGTGATTAAAAAAAGTTTGACTCTTAAATTAATTACTTTGAGTTTTTGGGAAAAGATTGATTTCTAAGATGTCTTGATAGATTTAAAAAATCAAAAGAATTAATTTTAAAATAAGAATATTATAGCACATGGCAAACACAAGGAAACAACAAACAAAGTCCTAATTTAAATAGTTAAATAATCACGTAAAAGGTGAAAAACTAGAATAAGGATCACGAATAATGTTTGGGCCTTCTGATATCACTTACTCATTTATGCTCTTAGCAATGGCCTAATATTTCAAAGCAATAACCATGGAGGATCTTACTGTTCCCATGGCCCACTAAGTCCAATTTCAAGGGTGTGTGGAAGGTAGCTTCTTGGTGCTAACCATTAACTGATACACCAAAGTTGAATGACAAAAGAAGTTTTCCTAGGTTTGAAGTTTTAAAAATATTATATAATGAAAGTCTTTTGATATAGATTTTGGTATGTTGAGGCCCGATTCCATGGAATACATAGATATAGTGGATCCACACTATTGGGTCCTATCTCAAAGTGCCCAACATAACCATAGGGGTTTTAGTATGTTGATAGTAAAAAATATTATATTTCAAGGCAACTATTAAAAGCCTATTTATTAGAGCATGGAATCCCCTCACATAAAGGTGTGTTAAAACACACAATTGCTTAGGCAATTGAAATAGTTGGATCTCAATTTATATCCTTGATTGTATATGGAGTTTAACATATTTCATGATTGTGAAGTCCATGATCAATAAAACACCTAAAAAAAGAAATAAAAGGTTATTTTTTGTTTCTAATTTTTGAGTATCATCACCAATGTGATGCCAAGGAAAGAACAAACATAAACACGACTTGGGTAACACATAAAATTATGAAATTGTTTTTTATTCTCAAATATCATCACCAACATGTCACTGAAGGAAGAACATACACAATTACACAATCAAAAATAAAATGCTAAAAATAAATAATTAACTCCAAACTAAAATGTGATTTAATTATTATAAATTTGAAAAATTGAATTGAAACATTAGTAAAGAAATAAAATAAATTGGTTTTTTGTTTTATCCCCTTTGCAAATTTTCTTTGACAAGTATTCTAAAAACAATTGGTTAGAGTGTTTGTTTAGGCATGAAATCAAGGTAAACTACAATGGAGTAAAGAAAAACCACAAAAAAACACAAAAATAACTCTCTATGACAAATTCATAGTTACATAGTAAATCAAAAAAGATAAATTGCAAGAGGTTAACCACAAGAAATAAATAGAATGCAAGAAAACACATAATATAAAAATTCATAGTTTACATAATACTTTTGCTAGCAAAAATGACAATTTCATAGATAAAGTTACCTATTTCAAAATCTATAATTACAATTTTGTAGTCTACATAAACAATTTTGCTAGCAAAAATGATGTTTTTACTACTAAGAATGAAGATTTCACTATTCAAGATGATGATTTCATGATTGTAACATGATTTCATAGTTCGACCTGAAGGGAACATAAAACACAAAACACAAAAAATAGGGGGAATAAATTCATGGTTTTGAGATAATTTGCTACTAAGGATGATAATTTCATAAATGATTAAGATGAATTTATAGTTTGGAATAGTGATTTTTCTAAAAAATTTACCGAATTCATTGTTTGCCTATAACAGAGAATAATAAAAAATTAAAAACACATATAGAAGTAGAAATTGAATAGAAAAATGATGGTAAAAAGCAAGTTAAGAAAAAGATACTAAAAATATGATAAAAAAATGAATTCACTATTATGGGCTATAATTTCATAATTAATGTATTCAATTCCATAATTACACAGGCATCACACATAGTTGAATATAAAAAACCAAAAAATGACCTATAGCTTCAACCAAAACTTCATATAACTAAGATTAAATGCATATGCAAATAAAAACAACAAAAATCCAATGAATAATGATTTCTAAATACAATTATGATGAGTGTGAGATGAAAAAGATGAGGACATGGTCTCGTCGGGCATGCCAAAATGTATTGAAGAAAATATAGAAATATAAAACTAAACTAAGAAATCTTAATCTAAATTATCTCAAACTAAGCTAGAGATACAAATAAAAGAAACAAACACAAATTTATACCTTGGTTGTAAAAGCTTCTTCCATTGTGATGTATATTCGATTAAATCTCATTTAAATGTGGTTGCCCACTCTTCTAATGCAAGGTAAAATGGGTAGTGTTTTGGTGAAAAATGATCTTGGATAGTTTTGATTCACTTGTGATTTTGATAGCACTCCATTAGCATAAGTTAGGATGATGAAAATTATGGCTTTCATGATTATTTACATAATTTTGAAGAAAGGATCCAACAATGTAGGATTATTTGGATATTTTAAATGATCCAAATAATCTATGGTGGCTAATGAGTCCTCATCCATGAGGATGATGATAATTTCAAATGGTTGAGAGAAATATGGAAATGGTTAACTAAGTCACCAAGAATGGGTCAAACTGATTGACAACTCAAGGAATGAATCAAAGGAGGTTGAGGAAGTTATGGGTTTGGTTGGGACGCATCAACATGTGAGGGAGATTAATGTTTAAGATGTTGGGTAAGGTGTAAAATATGGATTTTATATGGATTTAAAATGTTCATTATTAATTAAATTTGATTTACTTAATTATTTAGAGAAGAGAGAAATGTCATGAATTACATTAATAAGAATGATTAATAGGTTTTTAGGTTAATTTAGACATAAAATGTAATTTAGGTGTCTACATTTACCCCTCTTTGAAATAGTGTTGTGAAGAAATATTGTTTTGAAGAATAGCAAAAGAAGTAGAGTATTGATGATTAAGAAGAAAAAAGTTTCCCCAAATTAATGAGAATGAGTGTGATGATGATCCCTCAAGGGTTTGTGCGAGAAAATGTACAAATGCTCAAAATCCATGAAAAAAAGAGAACGATAAAGTTGTTTGGACTAGCAAGAAATTAGATTATTAAAATTGATATCAAACTTGTAAGATTTTAATTTTGCATAAATAGGTTTCCCCTAGTTGATGAAAACTAGTGTATTGATTGGAAAAACAATATGTTTAACCGTTCAAAGATTGAATGATTAGTGTTTGCTTATAATCTAGGGGTAAATAGAGCATTTGTAGGAATGATATATCCCATTGAGAATAATCTAGGATCAAAAAATGGAAAAATATATTGGTTTTCAAATTGTAATGAAAATTTTATGTAGATTAATTGTTGCAAGTGATTGAAATAAATTCAATACAACTTGATTGTTCTTGTCTTGAAATTTGGATGAAAGTGGATGAAAAATGGGATATTGGAGGGATGGGGGGGTGTAAAATATTTTGAATGTGTTGGCACTATAAATATAAAAATTGAGTGGTTGAAATTCATTTGTGCATTTTTATTTGGATAGCTATTGGGTAGAAGTTGATTGAGAAGATTTGCTCTGAGAGCTTGCCAAAAAATGGACCATGTTCCACACCATGAATACCATGCAGACCAAGTGAGTAGACATCAGAGACTAGAGAGGAGTGGGCCTCTAGTGTGTGATGATTTATGTTTTAATTTTTATATTTATGGTCATTAATTAGGTCATAAAATAATCAAAAATGAATTTGTAGATGACCTATCTATGAATTCAATAATGAAAGTTGTGAAGTCACTATAGTAAACTATGAATTTGTTGAACTAGACAACAAATTTGTAAAATAGGAAGGAAAAATCATTTGAGGGTAGAAATAGGTTATAAAATACAAATTCCTAATTTTGCAATTGTAAAATCATCAAATAGATCATCAAAATTGTAAGAATGGATCACAAAATCATTAGAATGAGATTCAAAATCAGTTTAAGGGGAATTTTGAATATGGAAATGCAAAATTACTGGAGTGAGAAGCAAAAATGAAAATGTGAACAATAAATATGTGTATTTGAGAGGTGAAAATGTGGTGTTTAAGAGGAAAAGATGAAATTAATAAGGATAAATAATCAAAATGAGGATTGGCATAAAAATAACATGATAAAAAATGTTTATTTTACAATAATTTTGGTGTTTTGAATGTGTTAAAGTAGCCATAGATTGATTATTATGCTAAGAAATAAAATTAACTTGATATTAATTTGTCTTGTTTGTATGAGGTATTACTAGTTCTAACTACACAGGAGTAGAGGCTTGGTGTACTGGAGAAGATTGCTAGCTTTACAGAGTACAAGTTTGGATTGATAGAGGCTATTGGGTTATCTTACATTACACAGATACTAGAGATTAAGGTAGATAGGTCTCTATTGATAGCACTTGCCAAGAGATGGCATAGTAAGACTAGTAAATTTCACCTATCGATAGGGGAGATGACAATGATATTAGAGGATGTGTATCATATTCTACATATTCCAATATGATGGAGGTAAGTGTACTTGGGGAAGGGTCCATATGAGACTACTCTATATAGGATATTTTGTGATAGATTGATTCTAATTATGAGAGGAGGACTGGATATTGATTATTACACTAAATTAGAAATGGATTCCTTTACCATGGTACTAATGGATATTATCAATGGCATTATGCTCACTGATAAGAGTGGGAGATTGTGTCCTACTGGGTTACTATATGTTATCAAAGATATGATGGAGATGGGTGAGTGATTTAAATGGGGGCCATACATATTAACACACTTATACAAGGAATTACACCATGTAGCATATATAGATGGGAAGGAGATTGGGCCTTCCACATTATTATAGGTATGGTGTTGTGAGTACATCATGGTAAAGAGACTAGTTGGTCACATGAGTACTCATTCTATGGATGAGCCATTGGCTTATAGATGGCATATGATCATTGGTACTCATAGACCATATTTAGGTGATCTTGAGTTATACAAGAGGGTGATATATGAGCTTAGTGATGATCAGATTAATTAGAGACCATACAATGAAATTATATATTAGTGGTTACAGGATAACTAGTATATGTATTATATGATGAGCCAATGTTATATTATTGGGATACATGACTATATTATAGAGAGATATCATGTTGATAGGGTGATGAGGTAGTTTAGGATTAGACAACACATTCCATTAGGTCCACACATATTTACATGAGTTGTGAGGGAGAGAGCATAGTGGGGGATGACTATTGATCTGGTAATAGTTGATCATAGTTAGTTGTAGCTATAGATAATGAGATGGATTGATATGAAGGATGTGATTAATGCAAGAGTTATAGATGACTATGAAGATTGTTGGACCTGACATTAGCCATTGAGATTGATTACACCATATGCACCACCATGTACATGGAGATAGACACTGGTGGCAAGTTTGAGTAGGTATCCTCAAGGTATAATTTTGGGAGCCCTAATTAGGAGGGACATTATAGGAGACAAGGGAAAAACATGAGGATGGGGTAGAGGGCACATTGTGGAGATGAGCAAGCTACATGACATGTAGATTACTGATATAGAGGATGTGGAGATTTTGTAAGAGGCAAGTGTTGATGTGTATGTGGATATAAATATATGAGTGGATACATAGTAGAGAGATAGATAGGATACTCCACTAATTTTTATTAATAATGAGGGTGATAGGGATGGACAGGACATAGTGATGAGGTTGACACACAATACACATATAGGTAGAGGATATATGGTTGGTCCATCACACACAGTTAGATATCAAGAGGAGAAGACATTAGTTGATAGGATTTATGAAGATCTTAGATCTCATTATAGGGAGATTATAGGGTTTCATAGGGAGGTGTCTATATTGTATGGGATATAGATATTAGAGGTTGTCAAGTAGAAGAGATTAGATGATTATAAGCTAAGGTGGATAAGATGTAGGTTACAATTGAGAGGATGGAAAAAAATAGTGGGAGTTATGACACATGATGTGGAGACTCAGACTTTGGATTATATAACATTGATGTAATGTTATATATAGGAGAGAGATATGGCTAGGATAGATCTAATAGAGGCCAGGGTATTATTAGTAGGATAGGGACAAATTACTACACTAGATATGGTTATGAGATCCATGTAGTAGGCCACATATGATAGGAGTTTATATGAGGAGGCCATTCCACATGAACATAGGGCACCATATTTTAGAGATTATTTTGTTAATAAATCTATGCTAGGGAGATTAGTGCAACCTATATAGTTAAATATATCTATGGTGCATGCTATATAATGTGTGATGGGTCTACCATGAGGCACACCATGATGTGATGATCTGAGTCTAAGAATAGATACTCTATCTAAGGGATAGGGCAAGACATGACATAGTGTTTTCATGATGATTGTATACATATATTTGAAATGTATCTCTCATATAGACACAC
This sequence comes from Torreya grandis, assembly GCA_037957365.1. NCBI lineage: Eukaryota > Viridiplantae > Streptophyta > Pinopsida > Cupressales > Taxaceae > Torreya > Torreya grandis. Next base: position 2,876,265 of record JARHVA010001638.1, read on the forward strand.
TTCATTTTGATACACACACATGATTTTTATGAGACTTGTACTATGTGGATGGACACTATAGAATGTTCATGGACTTTGTATAATTATTATTTTTATTTATGAATTAGTTGATGGATATATGGATATGTAAAGTACTGATTATACTTCTTGCATTTTGATTCACACTGGCATATATTAATTATTTCTTAGAATTTTATTATGGATTATGTTATGTATGATTTAAATTTATGGATGCATGGATAATTATGTGATATAGTTGCTTTGTTTTGTATTTTTGTCCTTGCATTAAATTTATAATGATAATGAATGATGAGCAAACTTATGTTTAATATATCTTAAAATACATTACCACCAATGATATGAAATAATCATGATGAATGTTATTGTTTTAGGCATATGAACTGAAAAAAGAATGAATTGTGTAAAATCAAGGTATGTCATGATATAAGTAAACCATAACCATATTATGATGCAATTCATAAAATAATCATTACAAAAACATAGAAAATAAAACAATTAAAGTAATATAGAAAAACCTAATTAGTCTAGATAATGTAAACACACACACAAAATGATAATGAAACAACATGGATTTAAAAAAAAACAAAAACAAATGATATATAAACAAACAACAAAAATTATAAAGATGAAAAAATGACATAATGATGGAAAATGATCACAATTGACTAAGAAATATATAAATTAAAGTTAAATAACCATTGATGGCTAAAGTAAGAAAACATAAAATAACCAAATGAATGGTTTGAAAATAGAAAAGACACAAACAACTAAATGAATGGTTAAGGTGAGAAAAGAGATAAATAACCACCTAAATGGTTAAGGGAGAAAAAATGGATAAATAACCAAATTAATTTTAGAGAGAGAGAAAAAAAAACCAACTCAATAGTTAAAGATAAAAAGAGATAAGTAACCAAATTAATGTTTAAAGATAGAAAATACAACTACAAAACAAATAATGGATAATAGTTGAAAAGTATAACCAAATGCTTAATATCCAAAGTAGGGGTGTGAGACATTTGTATCCAAGAGCTAGGCTAAGTATTGAAAAACTAATAATGAAGTATAATTATAAACAAATCCATAAGGAAGTATAGGTTTTTAATATTTGAACTACCCTCAATAGATATAGAGTGTTGGGAACATGTTACACAGATGAAATATTAGTTATAAAATAAATTAATTATTATATACACATGGTAATTTTTGATACTTTAAATTTAACACTAAATTGGGTTGATTGCAACCATCCATTTGGCTTTCCCTTCCAATGCTAATATAATTTATATTAAAAACTAACTAGACTTTATTTAGTCTTTGAGATGTTGGTTGGAAAACTTAATTTTTAGCCTTTTTGTAACCACTTAGTTATCTAGTAGGTGGTTCAATATATATTATATGAGAATCAGTAATCAATCAAAACTCTCCTCTAGAATTATTCACTTCATCCATAATCAATTAATCTTCATCAAACTCTACCATTTTGGTATCAAAAGCCAATAAGTTAAATTAATGCATTAAATTATACCAACATTGTGCCTCACAAGTCATGCTTTATCTTTGATAAAAAAATTAAATGCTGCAATTGAATCTTTTGCCTTAGTCAAGATGTATTATTCCATCAATAATGGGATTTTAAAAAATATAAGAGATATAATTTATCATAGATTTTTGAGAATAAGAAGAGGATGCCATGTTGGAGCGAGGTTGATTTAAAGATGTTGAAAGGAGAAATATGCTTGGGAAGATGACATGGACAATAAATAATACATAACATCAGTATTAGGTACCTAAAAAATATGTCCTATTATATTTTCAACTTAATCTTGCCTATGATATTTTATTAATGTCTTCTTTTTTAGGAAGTCCTAGCTCTATATTTATGACTCATGGATTGCGTCAGATAATTTAAAACTATTTTGGAATATATTTCATTAACTTAAAATATCTTAAACTATGTTTTGAGTGCCAAAACTATGCCATATATTTTATGACCACATTCTTTTACCCTTTATATTATGTTTCCATTATTGGGATTGCACCATACTTTGTAATTGTGTTTTATCTCCTAGTAACTGCACAATACCTTCATAGGTTTCACCTTACTCTATGTTTTTTAATTTTAAATTATGATTTAATAAATTGAAATATTTAATTATTATAATTATAGCTTCATTATATTCACAAAATGGAATTTCAGTCTATAGAAATTTGATTTATTATATAAGGAGGAATCCTTAATATTATCCTTGATAAAGTAGGAACTAATCAAGTGCATGGCCTTTTACCTAAACAAGGAAGTGCAGATTAAATATTTTAGTTTTTATGCATAATTGTAATCTATAATAATTTAAAGTTTCTATCACTAATACTTTTGTTCCAATAATGACTTAGAATTTTTTTAAAACTATATAATTTTCAATGTGTTTGTTTTCTCATGAAATAATGAACCTGTTATAATTTATAAATTGAAATATTAAAAATATGAGGAGAAATATAAATAAAATGATAATTATTTTGTATTAAGTTTGAAAATATATTTTATTCTAAATTAACAAAGGAAAAAATATGAGTGTCCCTTATGGTATTCAAGTTGTCAAATGTGTAGTGTAGAGAAAAAGGCAATAAAATTTGAGCCATAATTAAGGTTTTAAAACATTATAAAATGTACATAAAACCTTAAAATAGGGGTCACATAGGAATTTTAACTAGAGAATGACAAAAGTAAAATACCCTAATTTATCCATTTTAGTCCAATGTAATTCGTCACACATTTAACAAGCCAATGTTTTCTCTGACCACATTTACCCAATCTTGTGTGGAGTTTGGACAAAGCATTTGAAAATCACCAACATTTGATACGAAGTTTAAAAAAATGTACTAATTTCATAATGGTCTATAACTTATGATATTTATTTTTGTGATTTTTATTTGATCAAAACCATTAAAATGTGTAATTTTTTATTATTATTTCATTTTTTATACAAGGCATTTGAAAATCACCAGCATCTGGATTAAAAGTTTAACAAATTGTATTACTTTCATAATGGTCTATAACTTATGATATTTATTGTTGAGATTTTTATTTGATAAAAACCATTAAAATATTTAATTTTTTATTATTGTTTCATTTAATATGCAATGTTAAGCTTATTTTAAGAGGATATAGTTACATATCCCTTGTTGAGGACTTAAACCCCTCATTAATATAAATTGAGGATTTAGTTCCCCATTTAAATTTATATATTTTTTATATAAATTGTGATACCAAAGTGTAAAATATCCCTACTCATTTAGAACTAGAATCAAGTTCCTTGTAAATGTATTAAGGACTAAGTGGTATTTTGTTAATGCAAGTGTTTTCCAACTTGGCATCTTGATTTATACATTGAAATCATAAATCAATACACTTAAAAATCTTTGTATTTTTTTAATATAAATTATACACACATAAAATCCATATTATAGGAAAAAACATACATTTTTATAGGTATAATAACTAATTTGGCTAAGGGATATTAAAAATTATTTCATATCCATCTCATAAAAAGTTATGGGATACAAAAGGTCACTTGGCTAAAAATGGATGAAACTTGTGAAATCAAATGTTGCAAAATATTACTCTTAATTGAAAGCATTGTAGTTAAATAGGTGAGGAAGATGATATGTAACATCTTCCATCAATGTATGAAACCTTTAAAATGAGATAAATAATTAA
>JARHVA010001638.1:2885000-2972500 GCA_037957365.1 Torreya grandis
GATTGAGTATGGATTCAAGCATGGGGTTTGAGGGAGGTGCAGATCCTTATTCGTATTGGACTGACTAGATCATAGGCTAGGAAATGGAGCTTCTCATAGGCTAAAAACATACTTTCCCATTTATTAAAAATTATTAACATTAATATTTTAGTTGAGTACCATATTTATTCATACATAATGGTATCCTTTCAAACACAGTGACCCTCTAATCACCCTCAATGGTTATTGAAAGATAACTTTTATGATTACTATTATGTATTGATCCATGTGGATTAGATGATACTTCTGATATATTAATCTTACCTCCAAGAGGCAACTATAACTTCTATGATGGATACTTATGTCCTTATGCCCTTGGGTGGCTTTCAAAGCCACACAATACATGTAATGTGAATTGTTTGTAATTTTGTTCTATTGAAACTTCATTTAATTTGATTAGAAAATTAATTTGTTTTGAAACCAAAACTTTTTTTCTTCTTTGTAAATTTAATAATTTATTTACCCAATTATTGAATTTACTTTGTTTGAATTATAGAGTTTTATTTTATAGTTTTAACACTCTTTTGAGGTTACTTAGTCTTACGACATTTTTTTCACTTTGATCAGTTGATTTTGAGTTATTTATTGATTGTAAATGTTTTATTATGTGTAAGTATTGTGCATAAATGACACCTTGTGTGGGTATGGGGGAGAAGAATATATCTTGTCAAATAAGATATCAGGTCATGATGGGAACATTTATGGGTGGGTTCATGACACCATCCTTTCCTCATCAGGTGTGGTGTTTTATTTTGTGTAGTGATAGTGGGTTGATGAAGTCTTAATTCCTAATCCCTTGTATGTAATGTTTTCATGTAGGATTATGTTATGGTACTTATGTTATTTTTATTAATTATACCATTAGATGGCACTCCATATTTATTAGTGTGGTCTTACCATAGAATGACACTTATCTTGACACATTGTAAATTTTCCATGGAATGGCACTTATCTTAGCACATTGAACTTTTGCCATGGAATGGTACTCATCTCAACACATTGTAATTTTTTTCATGGAGTAGAATTTGTACTTTTTATCATTATGATATACATCAGATTGGCCCTCATACTAACATTCTCATGTTAGAGGTTATTTGGGTATTGGTTACTTTTAGTGGTATTTAAGGAAGAATTGAGATTAGGTGTTTACCTTACTATTATTATTGTAGTGCATGAAACAAGGATTATTATTATTTAAGAGGGGGAGAGTGTAAAACCCCATATGTGAAACCATTTTTCTCCCCATTGTCGATCTTTGCTTATCCATTTCAATTGATGCCTTGTAAACTTCATTATCTATATGTTTGTGCATATTAGCCTAGTTAGTTTGAATTATAAAACTTAAGAAGATATATCATTCTTTATAGTTCAATTTTCATCATTTATGGTATTTTATTTATGTATGTTACATCAAATTTAAGTAATAATTTATAGTAAACTTGGTGTTGGATAAGAACAACATGCAAGCTCTGTGCTTTTTTTCTACTATTCTCAAATATTTAATTATAATGGTTTTGGTGTCATCATTTTTATTTGGTATTCATGAATGGTAAACACATTATGTAGTTTGTAACGAGTTGTAATATTTTAAATATTATATTTGATTTTTTTTTTTTTAAATTAGTTTTTAATTTTACTTATTTAATTTATTATTAGTTGATACAAAGATCATATTATTATATGATTTAATAGTTGTAATATGGATAAATGGATTGAAAATAAATGCAACAAGGTAACACAAGTATGACTTATTTAAATTTCATAATACATGTATAATATAGCCATGATGCTTAACCAAGATTTATAATTGTTCAATAACAAAAATTATACGTTTTTAGTACTTATTTTGAATATATAAGAGTCAATGGTAATTATATAAATAATATTATGGAAATGGGTGTTAAAGAGGGATATATATTTTACCTAGACATCAAGAAATGGTCAAATATAATGTATGATGCAACAGGATCATCCTAGTTAGGGTTTTAGCATTGGGAGTGCCCTTCGTAGATGTAGTGTTGAGAGCATGTCATAAAGATGAAATCCTAGTTATAAAATAAATTGATTATTGTATACACATGGTAGCTTATGAGATTTTAAATTTAGCATTTGAATTTGTTTGATGACAACTATCCATTCATATTTGCCTTCCAATGTTAATATAATTTATATTAAAAAAATATGAACATTAAATAATTTATTTATTCTTTGACATGTAGGTTGTAGAGATTATTTTTTATACTTTTTGGAACCACTTAGTTATGTATAATGTGGTTGAATATATATTAAATGAGAGTTAGTATTAATTTAAAACTCTCCTCTAGACTTATTTCTTTCACCCATAATCAATTATTCTTCACCAAATTGCACCTTTTTGGTATCAAAAGTCAATAACTGAAATCAATGGATTAAATTATACCAAAATTGAACCTTAAAAGTCATGTTTTGTCTTTGATAAAAAATTGAATGTAGTAGTTAAATCTTCTACATCACCTAAGACATATCCTTCCATGAAAATTGGGATCTTGGAGAAATAGAAGAGAGAAAATTCATCACCAAGTTGAGAGAACACGAATAGGATAAACCATGTTAGAGGAATATTGATTTGAGGACATCGGAAGGATAAATATACTTGGTAGGATGGCATGGAAAAAACATAATTCATATCATTAGTATTCAGTACCTAAAAAAATATATGTCCTGCTAGGTTTTAACTTAATCTTTTCTATGCTAGTTTATTAATATGTCCTCTTGTGTATGAAGTCCTAGATCTATGTTTTTTAATCATGGATTATGATAGATAATTTAAAACTATTTTGGAACATATTTCATTGACTTAAACTATATAAAACTATGTTTTGAGTGCCAAAACTGCATGTTCTTTTCCCCTTTAGATTGTGTTTCCATTTTTGGGACTATGCCATGCTTTAAAAATATCTTCAACCCCCTATAAAATACATAATACATTCACCAGTTACACCTTACTCTATGTTTCTTTCAAATTACTATTTAATAAATGGTAATATTCAATCCACATGATGATAGCTTCTATATAGTACAATAACAAATGGAGTTCATAGTATGTAGAAAGTCACCTTATTATATAACGAGGCACCCCTAAGATTATCCTTGATAAAGTAGGAACTAAGAAAGTATGTGGACTTTGGCCTAAAAAGGGAAGAACATATTAATTTTTAGTTTTTATGCAATATTTCAAAGCTACACTCATTTAAATTATAATACAATATTATTATAATTAGTAGTCTAGTACCAAGAATTACTTAGAAAAGTCTTAACACTATATAATTTTCAATATGTGTTGGTTTTCTCATGAAATTATTTTTTATTTGATAGGGTAAAACTCTTTTAAAATTGGAGATATGAATTGGACAAGTAAGGGTTTTGACAACTTGACTCACATCCAGGTCTAACAAAGAGGGTAATGGATCCCCCTAACAACCAAACATACCAGAGAGGCTTTGAAGGTTCTCCCAACCTTTAAAAAGTGAAGTAAAGGTACTCACAACCTTGGTGAGACTAGAGAACATGAGGGTTTTGAGGATTCCCACAACCAATGGTTTTAAGGATCTCATAACCAAAAAGTAAAACAAAGAGGGTTTGAAGGCTCCTCTAACGTTTAAAAAGTGGAGTAAAGGTACCATGACCAAGGCAAGACAAGATAACATGAGGAGGGGTCTTCCATCAGAGCAGGGGGGGTCTTTCATCATTAGGGTCTTCCACATAACCTCCATAAATTAGAGTTAAAACAAGTGGGTTTATCTTTCCATTAAGATTCACAACCTATTCAAAACATAAAGAAGAATTTTTTAGGCTCCCAAAACCATTATAAAGAGAATAAAAGGTACACACAACCTTGGTAAAACAAGGGAGTTTTGAGGCTCCTACAATATAGTCTAGCACAACAAAAAATAAACTAAAAAACATAATTACAATAGGAAAAGAAAGTCTTCCACCTCCTGGGACATCCATACAACATCCACATAGTTAGGTCACAACAAGTGGACTAAACATTCCACTAATAACAAATAGTAGTAAGGGTTTTAAGGTACCCACAACCAGGGGTTTTAAGGATCCCATAACCTTGAAGATACAAAGGTACTTCAAAATAGTGAAATTAAAAGGTCTAACACCCTTTACCATGATATTACCGAGAACACTACCAGATAGAAGACCTTCTAGAAAACAAGGTCTTCTTCCACCTGAGTCTTCTAAATAGCCAAAACATTTTTGAATAAACCAAAATTGGACTCCTCTATCATTAATTTTAAAATGGTAAAAGAAGTATTTAGTAAAGCAGGGTCCTAAACCCAAAAAAAGGCCATCCATAGAATATATCACTTTTAAAAAATTACAATGTTAAGATGAGAAAAATGGCATAATACATTATCCAAGTGACCAAGTGAGTTTGAAACATGAGCTCCTCTATAATTCATGTTAGTCACTGAATAAGGGAAAGGAAAAATGGCAAGGCTTCCTACAAAGTCCATGTTATACAAGTGACTAAGGGGATGGGATCCACCAAAGCCCATCATCTCCAAAAAAGATTGTAAAGGGTGAGAACCCTCATCATTCCTCCTATAAAGGATATTTAGGAAAGTATCCCTAATGGGGGTGTTACTCCCCTACCTACCCAAAGCACCAAGAAAAATCCAAAAGTGGCCTAAAAAACCCATGCCCTTCTACCAGTAAGGCCACAAAAGAGTAGTTATTCCAAATAAGACCAAAAAAACATAAGAATGACAATGGTTTATTTTGTGCTCAATAAAATCACCAAACCAAAACCTTATAAGAAATAAGGTGCCAAATTCACACCACTATCAAGACACCAAGGTAGTGTTTAAGGGTAGGAATCTACCAAGGTCAAATGATCATGAGCAGTGCAGGACACCAAAAATTCTCCATATCACTTACTTTTTGGCACAAATGGTGTGAGTGATCTAGAATAAATGGTTTAACTAAAATACCTTGGCATGTCTTCTAAAAATCTTGGCTAATTGTCAGTCATGCTCTTCCAGCACTTGACATGTTACCATCTAAGGGAGGGCCAAATAAGAGTCAACGACCAGACCAGATCCCCCTTCATAGCCATTAACATAGAAATAGACATATTTGGGATCCATGACATGTTTATATTTGAGATCCATCCAACACTATTTTGTGGATTCCAAAATAGACCCACTCCATAGCCCTACCCCCAAACCTCAACTCTCCTGATCTTCTTCATCCTCACCATCACCATCTCCATCCTCCTCACCAAATCCTTCCCACCCATGGCCATGTTTAAACTTTTCCCATGAAATTATTGATTTGCTATAATTTATAAATTAAAATTTAAGAATATGAGGATAAGTATAAATAAAAATATAGTGAGTTGGTCTTGAGTTTAGAATTAGATTTAATTCAAAATTGACCAATAAAAAAATGTGAGTGTCTCTTCTGATATTTGAGTTGTGAAATGTGAAGTGAAGACAAAAAGAAATAAAAATTCAATACATAATTTATGTTTTTAGATGTATAATTCACATAAAACCTCAAATTAAAGGCCACATAGGAATTATAATTAGAGCATGAAAAAATTAAATATCCCAAGTATTTCATTGTAGTCTAGTGCAACTAGTCATACATTTAGCAAGCCAATCTTTACTTTGAACACATTTAATCAAGCCTATGTGGAGTTTTGGATAAGTAATTTTAAAATCACCAACATCTATATAAGTTTTTTTTAAATGTCTTACTTTCATAATGGTCTATACATTTTGATATTTATTGCTGATATTTTTCTTGGAATATGACCATTACGACATGTAGTTTGTTATTATTATTTCCTCTGTTATGCATTATTAATTTTTTTTTTCAAATGATGTAGTTACATATCCATTTTTGAGGACTTATAACCTCATTATTATCTAGTGAGGATTTATTTCTCTATTTACATTTATATTTTTTTGATAAAAAATGTGATATGAAGATGGAAAAGTGTTGGACCCCAAATTTTGTATATATATGTTCTAAGGGTTTTGGAACCATGGTGTAGAAGAGAATGACATGGAAGAGAAAGGTGTGGAAGAGAGGCATATAATATAAGGGCGTAGAGGGACCTTGGAAAAAAATAATGCATTATGGGAGACAAGGACACAAAAAATAAGGAGAAATAAAAGATTTAGGACTCAAATAAAAGTACAAGACTTGGACAAGGGAACAAGAAGTGGAGACAGTTATGAAGCAGCACATAGAGGCATCAAAGACTAACCAAACATGAATATAACACCACTTTTCAATATATTAGGATCAAAAACAAAAATATCTAGCATAAAGAGAGTATATAGGGGCTATTAGGCCCAAGTTAAAAGGAGTTTATTGTAATGGCTTAGCATGACTTCTTTTTCTAAAAAACTCATTGGATAGTCATCTCTTTTATATCAATGATGTAATCTAAGGAGAGGGGTTATTTTATGTATAAATAACCATTAATTTTATTTATAAGTGTGTGTGTTTATTAATGAAGAGAGAATACTAGAGGAAATAATATTCAAATATCTTTGTAATCTTCTTCAAATGAAATGAATGGAATCACTATTATCTGTGAATTCTAATGTGTCAATCTATTTCTATGATATTAATTACAAGAACATAGAATGTGTGGAATGAATAAAATGGTTAAATATAAAATCATGTTTATAGTAATGATGACAATTTAATGAACCCAAGTGCCTATGTAGATAGAGTTAAGTCTATCTACCACCATGTGATAGAATTAATGAGAATTGGTCTAGGCCACGTGCCTTAGGTGAGTATACGAGGTCACTACGATGCACTAGATAATTTATTTCTTCATTTTTTTTAGGTACACAAGGAGTATTTAGTAAATTAAAAATAAGGATAAAGACCCAAATATTTTGGTTCCATTTTCAAGAACCATTATAATTGTTAGTCAATGGTAAAAATTTGCTTGAGTAACTCCCTTTGGAAAACATCAAATTTTGGATTGATATAGTAGAAGAGAAATTTGTACTTTAATAAATTTGACCAAGATTTTATTCATGATAATGGGTGGAGAAACATCTATATGATTCTTTATATGAAACCTTCTTCATATAACTACCTATCTATTTATATTCTTGGCTTTCAACATATGCACAAGACCATTAAATAAATTACAAACAAAAATCTCCCTGGTTAGTAAAACATCAAATAGTATTGACAAATTTGAAAATTACTTAGACATGTATGGTGGATGTTTGGTAGAAAGGAACATTAAATAACTACATATTGGAATACATTATGTATACATATTCTTGTTTAGATGAAGCATAGTTCAATTTCCTAAGGGAACTACATGAAAGATATCTTGGACAATTTCCCTTAAAAATTAAGAAATTTATGGTTGAATCTATACTTGATAACTTCCCCATGAATGGATAAAAATTTATCATGCATGAACAACATGACTAGTGGGGAAATGGATAAGTATACATTGGTATAGGATTGGTATCTCACCATGGAATCCATCCAACATGAATTAAAAAATTGCAAGTATGATGAGGCTTTGTGTAAGGCCATGAGAGGCAGTGATCTGAAGGGGAAAAAGGAGTATACTAAAAGTTCTATGAGAATGTGTAGGAATTCATAAAGTCATAGTGAGTACTCCCTAACCATGGATCCATTCCCTTCATTGGCATAGGTATGTGCAAAAGACATATGATAAGCATTGATGATTACATAACCCAATCCAGATAGGCCCAATTCCCCCATTACAACACATGATAATTAATCTTATTTTTATGGAATTATTATACAAAATTAGGAAAATAATAGTGTGGAGTCTAAAGTTGAGTACGTAGAATAAAAATTGGGAGTAAAAGTTTAAAGTAACATTTTACATCAAGGACAACTAAATTTACCATTAGCCTTTAACTCTCTAGTGCATTCAAGACATATGGCTAACATTAGAATGTTAAGCAAATCAAATATAAGTAGTAAGAAATATATAGGACCAACTCTAACTAATAAACCTCCCTTAGCACTCAATATTTCAAGTGCTTCTATTGTTATAGGAGGCATGAGAGGCAATACCAATAATGGTTCTATTGTAGGTGTAGGAGGACTAAGAAGTGACTCGAGAGGAATTGGTGAACCTCCACCATAGGGTTCAAGTAGAATTATAGGGGCACCACCATAGGGCCCATTGTAACCACCTAATGTACCTATACTTTACTATGAAATTACACTTCATCTTCTTGAGTATTGAGGTGTTGAGAATGTAGTTGAACATGTTCATAAGTTTGAACTCATTTGGTATGTGTGGGGAATAGTTTATACTAAGTGAAAGGAAAATAAATTTATCACTATCATAATGGATCACATGCACAAATGGTATATAAAGTTTGATCCTCAACAAGCTATTGTAAACTATGAGATATTGAAAACTAATTTTCTTCAATAATTTGACATTCTTAAGTTTGAGCAATAGAGTATTACTACTTTAAAAGATATTAAACAAGAGTTAACTAATAGTGGTTGCACTTATGATTCTCATTTCAAAAACATTATTTTAAAGATATCATTTTAAATCAATCTAACACAATATGCTCAATGGTTTGTAAGAGGGTTATTACTCCCTTCTTGATAATCCTTATCCCACAAGACCTTTATTTATCTGTGTGAGGCATTATAAGTAACCCTCCATGCCAAATATATGATAAGTATTGACATGAGAATCAACCCATTTATGGAGGACCAAATTATTACTATGGCTTCTTATATATAGAAGCTTATGGCTAACAATGATCATGAAACTCGTAGTGTCCTATGGTGTGTTGAATATGAAGTATAGGTTCATAAAAAGAACAATTGTCTAAGAAGGAATGTTTTATCCATGTTAAAATAGTCATGTGAAATGTGTAAGGAAGACCATGATATATGAATCTATCCTTTACTTTAGCATGCCACCCAAGCCAAAGTGTCACTATATTATAAGATATGTGATGCATATACCCATGATACTAATAACTACTGGGTCATTAATGAGATTCATGAAGCATGAACATGAGGTACTTGCCAAGATTTTATAACTAACACTAGGAAACACGTAGGAGTAAATATTTCAGAGGTTTAGGGTATAGTATGGATGAGGAGGTGGTCACTTTCCATCTATAAAATGTTACAAGTGTGGATCTATGAACTAATACTAATGCAATTACATGGTCTAGCCTATTTTCTCCTTTTGTAAAAATGAAAATTAACTAAAAAAAATGACCAAACTTGTATGCTAATATTAATAAAGAATGGAGTGAGAAATGACCTAGAATGATACATGTTACAAAAAATCCAATTTCCTAATGGAGATCGTACCCTACCACTCCAACAGTTGGACCCAAGGTCAATATCACTACTTAGAGTGGTGCTCATTCTCAACCTATTCTTTGAAATCTAAATATTGAAAAGGTTTAGTGTGAAGAGCTTCATGTAAAAAACTATCTAGATTCCCAACATCAAAAAGAGGTGTGGCATGACATAATGGCCTTGGTATAGGATTTATAAGGATAAATTGAGTTCTTGAAAGACAAGGATTCTAACATACATACTAAGATGTAAAAATTTATGGTATCCACAAACTCAAGGCATGATGAATTTCATGAGATGTGTAAGCTATTCCTTAGTGAATACATCCTCCCCCTCCTGAATAATTAGTTGTAATAACAAAAAAAAGTCTTTGGAAGATCATCATTTGAACCATGTACATAGACAAGAGAAGCATGTCTAACAAAATGCATAATGTGAAAAATAGGTCCTTGTAAATTAATCAATTGATGGTTAGATGATTTGTGATACATTGGTGGACACTAGAACAAATGATAATGTTATAATAAAGGATGCCTATAAAAATATGGGTAAACCTAATTTGTAACCTTCCCCACATGTTTTATTCATGGATAATAAGACTTATGCACTACCTATAGAAATTCAATAAGAATTATAGCAGCTTTGAGAATGACACTCAATGCATGGTGGTCATTCCTCTAAGTAATGACCAATGAGCTCCCTTTGTGGAAATAGTTGATGTTGATGAGGATATGAACATGATTTAAAACATAAATGCCCAAAGGAATGAACATGTGGATCTTAGTCCTGATAGTATATTAAAATAAGAATATGGGTAGTCAATTTCAGACACTACAAGTATTACTTAAAACTATTGAGATCATGGCACATATGATATTGCAAGGATGTTTTTGGTGTCCTTTATATCCACCTAAGTTCTTCCCCAAATTTAGCTCGATGTCACAAATATGTTCACCTCATTGATCTACCACCCTTGAGGTTGGAACATGCACCTCATTTCCATGGTCAAATTAAGGTCAAGGAGTATTTTTAACAATTATAAGATTATTATGTTAATGAGTATGAATGTTTGAATGTGTTTCAAGGAATAACTACTCAATGGTGGTCTACTCATCAATACCAATTACAGACATAGGAATAAGTACATAACATTATGCACTATCAATTCCACCATGACAATTGTGTTCATAACACCTTGAGTTATGAGGATGTTACTTCTCCAAAAGGATATCTAACAAACTATGAAATCCTTTAGAGTGTAGAAGAATTTTTTTACCATAATTCTTATGGATTCATGCATTTTATCATACTCTATGTGCATGGGCTAGGGTGTGGTATATCAATCAATAAAAACATAGTGAAATGGATACCTAGAGGCATATAAAACATGGTTTTCTTCAAAAAAAATCATTTTCTTCTCCAAGAATAGATTTACATTTGTCTTTGCAAGTAATCCTTCAAGTAGTTGTAGGAGATCATGCAATAGTTAAAGATTGCATACATTACATGCATGATAAACTTGAGGATAACTTGGCTATATTTCAAGAACCCAATAATCTAGCCTAAACTATGTTGGATTCTAACTCTCAATCTGAATATGCTAAATAGGAATAGATATAGAAGGTAAATCAAAAGGTTGTGTATCAGGTTAATGAGGGTATCAACTCTGATCTGTCAAAACTAAATTTTGAACGCTTACACATACATATATATTATGGGGCACATGACATTAGGGATAATATGTATTCCAAGTAGAAACAACATTCTATACCACTCTAAATAGTTTATCATAATATTGGGATGAACGATGTGCCTAAAATAGCCATTGTGGGCAATTAATGGTTTGATGTTGATTTAATAAAAAAATTAACCCTTACAAGAATATCAAGACATTTTACCACACAAATACATATGAATGAATGGAGTACATGTATCATTTAGAAATATGTATATCAATTTGGTTTAAGTTGCTTGACTAGAGATGAAATGACCATATTAGATGAACCTTAATCTATATACTAGAGTTAAAGAAGAAATTTATAGTATGTTTCACACTCGAGTTATTACTCCCATAGATGAATCTAAGTGGGTTATCTCTATGGTGATAAACATCAATAAAGATTTTCTAATTTGTATTTTCATGGATTATAGGTAACTCAATGTTATGTGTCACTAACCCTTTTTCAACATCATTCACATAATAAATTTTAGAAGGTGTTACTGGCTGTGAGATCTACGCTTTCATTGATGTATTTTTTGGGTATTACTAAGTGTAAATTAATGAGGAAGATAATGCAAAAGAAAAAAAATTCAACTAAATGGTGTTATTTTTCATATAATTTTATAATTGTTGTCCAAAGAATGCACTAGTAATGTTCTCATGCATTGAAGTGGAATCCTTCAAGGATTTCATCCATAATTTCCTTTAGGTGTACTTGGTTGACTAGACCATGTATGGTTTAGTGTGAGACCACTATGATAATTTTCACCTCACGATTGAACACTACCATCAACTTAAAATTTACTTAAATCTTAAAAATTTCATCTTTGCTATGCCATTTGGAATCCTATTGGGACACATCAATTACCAAGATGGATTATTAGTGGATCTGAAAATGATTATGATCATCATCTAACTCCCAGATCCAACCACTTAATGTGAGGTTTGTATCTTATTAGGTCACACTAGGTGCTATCATAATTTCATTCAATGTCATGCTAACATAAAATCTCTGATGGAATAATTACTCAAACAAAATGGCCTATTCCTATGGACCACTAAACACCAAAAAGCATTTGAGGCTTTGAAGCAAAAACTAGTGACTGCACCCATTCTCCAATTCTTAGATTGGATGCAACCATTTCATGTTCATGTCGATGCTTTAAGCATGGTAATAGGTGCCATACTTACATAATCCGGTGAAGGAAACCTTGACCATCCCATTTATTTTGCTTCCCAGAAGCTCACACTAGCTAAATAACTACTCTACTATAGACCATGAAGTCCTATCCATGGTATATGCACTCCATAATATTCACCAATACTTATTAGCCACTTGATTTATATTTTATACAGATCATGAAACACTAAAAAAATGGTTAATAATCTAGTGCTTCATGAATGAATTTGGTGATGGATTGTTCTCTTTTAGGATTTCCATTTCTCAATGGTTGTGAAACTAGGTAAAATTATTTTTTAGATCAGACCACCTATCACACATTCAATCTAGTGAACCAAAACATGTAATAGAAGATGATTTACCTGATTTTCAACTCTTTCAAGATACACATGTTCCCAAAGAATTTGAGTAAATTTCTACTTTTATTACATCAAGCTCAATTCCAAAACACCTTAACACCCAATAGAAGAATAAATTGGTTGTCTGTGTTTCCCCCTTGTGGCTTATTATAGGAGACCTATAAATAGGATATGATGAGGTATTAAAAAGGTGTGTAATGCATCAAGAGTACACTAAAGTCCTTTAGAAAGTCCATGAGGGTCTTATAGGAGGAAATTATTTTGGTGACACAACATAAGAAAATGTTATACTAACTAGGTTATGGTGGCCCACGTTATTCAAGGATGTTAAAGCTTATAATACATGCCAATATTATATATGTTAGCACGTAGGTAAATCAAACTAATGGCATGCAATTTCCCTCTATATGTTACTTGATCATAAACCATTTGAAAAATAGGTTATTCATTTTTTTGTGCCCCATTCAAATTATTGCAAGATAGACTTGCACACACTACATCATTATTGCCATAGATTATCTCACATGTTTGGATAAAGTAACAACCACACAGGATTATACTACTACTATTATTTCTAGATTTATATGGGAATATATCATCACATGATATGCATTCCCATTAAGTCTAACTATTGATCATGGTACTCATTTTATCAATACAACAATGCACATCCTCTTAGATAAATTCATGATTATGCACTATAAGACCACACCATATCACCCTTAAGCCAATGGTACAATTGAAGACTTCAACAAGGTCCTTGGTAATATAATGACTAATATTTGTAATATTGGTCACACTAATTGGGATGATAGTGTTTTAGTATTCTTATGGGCCTACCAAACTACATATAAAAGGTTGAATAAAATTACTCCCTTTAATTTTTTATTTGACATTGAAGCAATTTTACCATTGGAATTCCTTATGTCTTCCTTGTGTATTGCACACATTGGTAGATTAGAAAAATATTAATCCCTAAAGGATCAACAAGATGATTTACTTTGGTTGGATTAAACATGCATTATCTCACATTGGAGTCAAGAGATTGAGAATAAAAAATAAATATCTTGGCTTGGCCAACATCAAAACAAAAAAAATTCATCTCAGTATGCATGTAATGGTCTATGTTTCAAAGTTTTCATGCCATCTAGGCAAACTATAGATCCACTATAATGGTCCATTTATTATTCATGATATTCATCCAATAGGTGCTTGTAAGTTAAAAATATTAGATGACCATTTGCTTTTAGACCATTTTAATGGTATTCAGTTTTGGCCATGCCATTATATGTAACTTTTAAGTTCGGTAAATAAGGTATATGCTAATAGTTTAGTTTAGGACTTAGTTTTTGTTTTAAAATAAACATGGAATTAGTTTTTAAAAAAAATTTAGGTTGGATCTAGCACATATGGTTCTCTCTTATATTTAGAATTGTCATTTATATATATTACTTTCTTGATAAATAAATATCACTAGGTTATTCCATGGAGGACCATGCATATATTATAGTGTGGGGTAAGTTTAAAGGTGGATAATATAATTACTATAAATTACATAATGAAATTTTTTGGAGGAATCCCACATGATTAAATAAAAATATTTCAATACAAGGAGGCACGCAAGAGGTAGCATGTGAAGGAGGCACACAAGAGGAGGAGTGAGAAGGAGGCATGCAAGTGTGGTGTAAGACCCAAGAATGTGGGGTGAATATGACAAAAGGAAATGATATTATGAATATGGGATAAAATTAAAAGGAATTTCCTATGAATAAAATCATAAATTTGAAATTTTATTTACAATTGGCCTGCATTACAGAAAAGGTACAACAACTTTCAAAGGAAGGATAGGACATTCATTTATTAATGATATAGTGACATAAATGAAAAGCATGTCAAACGGATGCCATTGCATGCTGTTTAATATATTAATTTTTTAAGTGATGGAAAATGACATGGAGGGGTAGTTAATGTAATTTTTTTTCTTATTTATAAAATACCTAGAGGCATCTTATTCTCATTTTTAATATTTCAAACTTCTAATGATTGTAGAAGTTAAACAAGCATGAAAAAGTAGAAGAAAAGGCATCTACACATAATCTTCATTGGTGAAAGTGAAGGAAATTTTGAGGTGAAATGAATTCAAATAAAGAGGAGTGGAAACATGATGATAAGTGTGTGTGAAAGTGAGTTGTAGGTTTTAGATGCTACATTTGCCATTGAATGAGGTTAATGTAGGAAAGTTAAAGTATTCTGGGTTTGGGAAAAAGCAAAGAAAATGTTTTCATTTAGGAGACTTGATTGGCCTCACATTAACCTTTAGGGACCCAAGTTGGTGATGTAGCCAAATAATAATTCAAGTGGGATAAAAGATCCATTATTAGTCATCCATGAGGTAAATTAGTGTGAGGGTGTAGAGGAAGATAGTCCTATTTTCATCTAGGAAGAAGGTTCTGGTGTACATAGAGCACAAGATGAGAATCTAAAAATTTTGGTGGAAGAAACATAGATTGGGTAGGCATTAGAAATGGTGCACATAGGTAAGAAGGCTATCATGATACCACCTCCACCTCCAATTTTGATAGAATAAATGTAGTACTTAGATAAGTGTTGCAAGTGGACAATTAGGAATCCAAGGTTGAATCTAAGGTTTCCACTTGTCAAGTATTTAACTACAATCATCGCCAATCTAGTAACAAGGGTGACTTATAGTGAGACTATCAATTTTAGTGACATAACATAATAAATGATGCCACTTATGATCTCTTAGTTTAAAATTTACTGGATGATGTGGGCATGATTCAAATCTTATAACTACCATACTTTGGGAAACCTTAGGAGGTCATTTATTTTATGATTTCATGCATCCATGAGGACCATATTTACTTTTTAGGGAATATAATGAGGATTAAAACTCAATGGATTATCAAAGTAATAGGGTTATTATGCTCAATGTATGATGTCAAAGTGGATCTCAATGATTAAGATGTGATTGATAAAATGATGACACTGAAATACAAAAAGAAAGGCCACACCATGTACATTACAAGTATTTTGGATAATTTCATTCAGTTAGTTGTGTGCTTGGCCATGATAAATTTAAGGGGTGTGGATATATGTAAGGATGTGGATATGGCCCACATCTATGTCAAAATCCAAATGGCCAAGGGGAATAAATACAATTATTCCTTATATTTTTTTGAGAGATTTGAAGATGTAGAGAAGGCACATTGACTGCCCAACCACAAGTTTCCCTGGGGATTCTTTTAATTTTTTTTTGATGAGATTGGTGTGCCAAAAATATTTTGGTATATAAATTAAGTGGGTCTACCCACCAGAGCACAAGTACCTTGCTTAAAGGTTCAAATAGTTTACATGTTGTGACACCATCACACCCTCTTACAAGATGAAGTTGAAGGGTTGGTTCAATGGGATGAAGGAAGATTTTTGGAATGAATGATAGGTACCCAAAGATTTGTCCATGTATATAAGAATCTATGTTGAGTTTACTATTAATCAACATTTTTCGATTTCATAGATATGGATGGAAAGTACCAACAACTTATTGGGCTAGCTCAAATTGCCCTATGCTTTCACTAAAAAATATTTCATGGATTTTTTCAATCACATTATGGATTCCTTCCTAGTGAAAATTGACACTAAAAAGACTAAAATTGAATTTTATACTATTTTTAATCTATATGTTTATCTAAAAAGGGAAGCATACACAAAGTGGTATGAATCAAGTAAAATTGATATTAATCCTTTCAAGATAATCATGCAAGGAAAAATATTTTTGGTGTATTAGATGCTCATGCCCCAAAAGAAAATTTTAGGAATCTAGGAGGTAGATAAATAACCCCTATCCCCTAAAATAGAAACACATGTAGAAGGAAGGGCACAAAAAAGGAGAAAATCCCAAGACCTAAGACCACTAATTCTAGCAGGGCACAAGAAGAACATCCTAAGGCTGACCCAAAATAATAAAGGTAGGCCTCATCGCCAAAAGAATCATAGGTATTACCTATATAAAAAATAAAGGTTGACATCATTGCTTCACAAATAGGTGTCTAATTAGGTCCAAAACTTTCGGTGCCCAAAGTGGTGATTCTTGAGCCAGGCGAAGCATCTCTAGAAGCACAACCTAAAAAGGAACCCACCCTTGAGACTAATAAAGAATATCATGCTATTGAGGAGCCACAAATGGACATTGAACTTCCAAAGACTTTTTAAGAAAGAGATAGGAAGAGGGGCATCCCTTAGTGTAGAGGACCTTAACATTGACACAAGGAACCAATGATAAAAGAGTCACAAAATTATAGATCCTAAGCGTAGCCCTAAAAATGGAAAGGAACCTATGAAATAATTAGAAGATATGCAACTAACCAATGAGGGTAATGCTTACCTTCTCACTTGTGCCTTATTCCAACAAGATATACTAGATGAGTAATTTTATATGTGGGATTAGTTCTCTAAAAATGAATCCACGAAACAAACACGGCCTGCATTATCTTTTGTTATGGATATATATAATGATTAATACCAATTTGAGCTCCCAAAATCCATCACTAATTTAAGCCTGAATGGGGTAGATATTCAAGATGTATTTTGGTTGGATCCCCTTAAATGATATATAGTTCAATCAAGCATGAACCTAATAAAGTTATCCCTAGAGGTTACTAGGTAAAAAATTATCCATAATAATGATGTTGGAAAAAATTTCCACAAACATTGTGAGGTGGTCTGGATGTATAAATAAGAGCATGAGAAGAGGTGCAAGCTGGAAGAACTTGCGTTGCTCAAATGACAACATAATGTAACTAAGGCATCTTAACTAATGACACTAGGCCTTTATCAAATTATTTTAAAGAGAGAGCCAACACTTGTTGATGATATTCATCTAACTAATGAAGCCACTCATAAATTTAAGACATTAGTGGACATTTTCCTCAAAAAATTCAAAACTAAATAAACTCCTAGTAAGAGTATTTATGGGCAAAAGAGCAATTTATAGAGGCCATAAACATATATAGAAATTTTTTGACCAAATTAGGAACTAGTATTCCCATTGTTGATGGGTTTTTTGTCAACCTAGCCTAGATGAATAAAATCTTGGAAGCACAACTTCAACCTAAAGAGAAATAATGTCAATAATTTGCTAAGGACACTTTGAATATCAAGGATAGGTACTAATGCACAAAGGTTTTCTAGGGTATATAATAGTTATAAAAATAATAAACACCCATCATTAATACCATAATAATAGATTTTCATCACTTCATAGGTAATTTTGGTTGAAGTCAGGTCACTCGAGGATGTCCACAAGGTTGTAACTTCTCAGCTTCAATTTTGATGACTCAAGTAGATGATTATATAGATCAACTTAAGGAGATGAAGTGAATACAAGGTGAGGTGGAATTAATTACATATAATCTTTAGAATACCCTAAAAAATGGGAGGAGTTGAAATTCTAATTGTAGCAAGTAGGACCCAAGTTTATGTTATCTAAAGAGACTGTAACATAGTTCAAGATGGACTATCAGTTTATTACTTGGAGATGTTAGACCCCAAATTTTTTATTTATATATTGAAAGGGTTTTGGATTCATGGAGTGAAATAGAATGATGTGTAAAAATAAAGGCACAAAATAGAGGCATTTGGATAAAAGTTCAAGACTTACATAAGGGTGTAAGAAGTGGAGATGGTCATGAATCAGATCATAGAGTCATCAGAGATTAACCAAGTGTAAATCTAGAACCAGTTCATGAGAGAGTAGGAGCATAAACATGAATATATATCATATAAAGAGTATATAGGGGTTGTTAGTCCTGAGTCAAAATTATTTTATTGTAATGGCTCATCACGACTTATTTTTCTAAAATAGTCATTTTCTAGTCATCTATTTTATATTAATGATGTAATGTAAGGAGAGGGGTTGGTTTATGTATAGAAACCCCATATTTTTGTTTAGAAGTGTGTGTTGATGGATAGAGAGAGAATAATAGAGGAAATAGTATTGAAATATTTGTGTAATCTTATTCAAATGAAATGAATGAAATAACTATTATTTTTGAATTATAATGTGTTAATATATTTGTATGGTATTAATTGTTAGAAATATAGAACACTGAGTAATATTTAATGAAATATTGATGGAAATAAAATTCATAAAACATAATATAAGAGAGACATATATTTAATGTGGTTCACCCAATATGGGCTACATCTACACAAAAACAACTAGTTTTTATTTTTTTCAATCCAACAAATGAAGGGATAAACGTAATAAACATCCACTGTAATTTCCAATTCACTCAAACATAGTTCACCACCATGATTACAATGACCTCATATAAAAGGAGGGTTACATATTAGGGGAAAATGCACAAACACAATTTCTACCATCAGATCTATGACCTAATATTGAATGATCTAGATTTACTATGGAATTACAATATTTTACAATGCATTTTTCAAAAAAAAAATTACATATCCTTAGACCCCCATGGAAACCATAGTGGGGGGGGGGGGGGACAATCCCACTAAACCCCCCATCAAGAACTAGGAATTCTAATAAGATCAAGCTCCACCATCTAACAATCTCCCACTTGGAGAGTGATTACTGCAACTCCACCACTACAAATCTTCCTTCAATTTTTCTTTAAACTTTGATGTTGACATGTTTCTCATCTTCCTTTTTATCCTTGAAGACCTATTGAAGCTAAAAAACTTTCCAACTTCTCCTTTGTGACTACCTTTGTTAGCATATCTATAAGATTCTGACTTGTATGGATCTTTTACAACTTCAGTTGACCATCCTCCAAAATTGAATGAATGAAGTGATACATGAGTTGTATATGCTTGGTTATTGAGTATAATGTCAATTTTTTTGATAAATAAATCACACTTTTAATATCAGTATACAACATACAATCTTCTTGCTTCTATCTCAAATCTTCCATGAATCATTGCAATCATATCATCTCCTTGCATACTTCTATAGCTACAACATACTCTACCTCTATAGTTAAAAAATCAACTATCTTGTTAAATTTTTAAATCCAACTAATTACTTTGTCACCAAAAATGAATACATAACATGTGGTGCTCCTCTTTCCATATAAATCTCCATCCATGTCTACATTAACATATACTTGTAAGGTAACATCTAACCCTTCATAGCATAAATGTCTATTAATGGTCCCTATCAAGTACCTAAGAATCCAATTGACTGCATCCCAATGCTCATTTCATGTATTATTCATACACATGCTAACAACTCACATTGCATGAGCAATGTCTAGTCTCATGCACAACATAACATACATTAAACTTTCAACTTCTAAAGCATAGGGCACTTTGGATATGTAATTGATTTATTCCTACATTTTAGGACATTGTTCCTTGCTTGATTTGAAGTACCCTCCAAAAGGTGTTCTCATTGTTTTTTCATATTGAACATTACTAACACCTTCTTGATGTACTCTTCTTGAGACAATGTCAATTTTCTATTTTTCATATCTCTTATTATTCTCATACCAAAGATTTATTTTACAACACCCAAATCCTTCATTACAAATGATTTTTTTAGTTTTATTTTGAGATCATTTATATCCTGCATGTTAGACCCTAAAACAAGCATGTCATATACATACAATAATAAGATAATATATCTGCCATTATCTAATCTCTTAAAATAAACACAGTGGTTAGAATGACATCTACTATAACCTTGTTTTATCTTAAACATGTCAAATTTGAAATACCACTACCTTGGAACATGCTTTAGGCCATACAAATTCTTTGTCAACCTACACACCATTTAATATTTACCTTTGAATTCGTATCCTTATGGCTGCTCTATACATATTTCCTCCTCTAATTCACCATGAAGGAAATCAGTCTTCACATCTCACTGTTCAAGGTGCAAATCTCTTACTACTACCAAAATTTAAAAAGTTCTTATGGAAGTCATTTTAACCACTAGAGAAAATATTTCATCAAAATCTATACCTTTATTTTATGAAAACCCC
Source organism: Torreya grandis (assembly GCA_037957365.1). NCBI lineage: Eukaryota > Viridiplantae > Streptophyta > Pinopsida > Cupressales > Taxaceae > Torreya > Torreya grandis. Next base: position 2,905,692 of record JARHVA010001638.1, read on the forward strand.
TTTACAACAATTCTGGCCTTGTACCTCTTTTTGCCTCCATATTCTTCCTTCAACCTATAAACCCATTTATTCTGTAATGCTCTTTTACTTATAGACAACTAAACTAAATCCTAACTTTGGTTATGTACCACGTAGTCCATCTCCTCTTTCATCTCTTGTTACCACTTCTTTATGATTTCTACCTGCATTTATTCTTCATATATTTTTAGCTCATCACCATTAATCAATAATAAATAATAAAGTGAAAGAGAGTTTCATATAATGAATCTACTTAATTTGGTATATCTTCTAACTACACTTTCAGAAGTTTGAGGTACTTGTTATTGTTGTTTTTGTAGTTATTGCACATTCTAATTTTCTAACACTTTTGGAATTTCATTTCCAATGATTTAATCAAGTAATGCATATTCTATAGTTGGATTTTCTTGTTTCTTTCCTTGCAACTGATCTTTGTACATGACCTTCTCATTAAAGATCACATCTCTACTCCTAATGATTTTGTGATTTTCAAAATCCCATAAACAGTAATCAAAATCATTAAACCTATATATAATAAAAGTACATTTCTTGGATTCTTCTTCAATCTTGGTTATGTTTTCGTTATCAATATGGACAGATACTTCACAACCAAAAGTCTTTAAAAAAGAATAGTCTACCTTTTTACCTATACATGATTCCTCTAGAATGCCACCATCCAAAGGAATTTAAGGTCCTCTATTTATTAATTAAACAAAATTATCCACATCATCTTTCTAAAATATAAGGGCAACCTTGCATACAATCTCATGCTCCTTGCACACTCCATCATTATCATCTTCATCCTTTCTGACACACCATTTTGTTGTGGTATTCTTGGATCCATCTTCTCTCTAAGAATCCCATAAGATAAATAGTAATTATCAAAATCATTACTATAGTATTCACCTTCATTATCTGATCTAAAATACTTCAACTTATTTTCTATCTCCTTCTCAACAAAATATTTCATTTATTAAAAGTATTAAAAATACCTGATTTTTTTGTATGTAATAAACTCAAGTTTTTATAGTTGCATCATTACTAAAAGTAACATAATAAGAAGAGCCACCAATAGATGATACCTGAGCTGATCCCCATACATTTGTATGCACAAGCTCTAACTTTTCATCCATTTTTGTCTTCCCAACTTTGACAAATCTAAATCTCTTATGTTTTTCATACACAATGATCATAGAAATCCAAATCCACCTTCTTCAAATATGGTAACAAATTATTTGAGTGGAGAATTTACATTAATTTCTCACTCATGTGCCCAAGTCTGTTATGCTATAATTTTTTATCCACTTCTGTAGATGCTAAAATAATAAAAGAGTCAAAATTACTAGTAGATAGATATAATGTACCTACCTTCTCTCCTTTTGCTATTACCAGTGATCCTTTAGTGACCTTCCATGAAGTTTTTACAAATGTAACTATGCATCCCTCATTTCCCAACTACCTTTCTAAAATTATATTTCTTCTCAACTTAGGAACATGCATCACCTCTTTCAACAACCATTTGTTTCCATTCTATAATTTTATCTATATCTTACCCTTTCTAACAATTTTACAAGGTTCACCATCACCCAAATAAACCTATCCAAAATAACCTTGAGAATAACCTTGAAAGTATTTCCTATGGGTTGTAACATGAAATGAAGCCCCTAAACCTAACACCTAAGAATCATTAATATTATCTAATGAAAGGATTAAAGCATATTTCAACACGTCACCTACTACATTTGCTTCCTAATTACTATCTTGTTTTCCACCTCATTATTTTCCTTTTTGAAACCAACAATATTTCTTTAAGTGCCCTTTATTCTTGCAATGATAACACACCAATGTTCTTATGGATTTAGATCTGCCCTTCTTAGACTTCCCATGATTCCCTGGGCCCTTTCCTTTATCATTTTGTCTTCCCATATTCTCCATAGTCAAAACATTACCTTATGTCTCACCTATGATTTTTCATCACATTTCCTCTCTAAGAATAACACCAATAACATCATCAAACCTTAAAGTGTTTAAACCAGAGACAAAATTACTCAATCCATGACCAATCCATTCCATTTTTTTGGCAATAAACACAAAATCAAAATATTCCTAACTTCATCATCAAATTTTACTCCTACAGAGCTTAATTGATTTGTGACGATGTTAAATTTATTTAAATGATCAACAATAAACCCACCTTATGACATATCCATATTAAATAAATGCTTCATAAGAAATACCTTTTTGGAGGCTAAAGATTTTTCATACGCTCTATCCAATGCCTTTATCACATCATTTATTATCTTTTCTTTTAAAATATTGAAGGTCACCAATGCTACTAGGCACAATTATATTGTTCATAGTACCTTTCTATCAAGAACCTCCCATTCTTCATTGTTCATAGTTTTTGACTCCTTTACTATTCTTCCCAATGGTAATAAAATAGCCTTCTGATATAGATAGTCTTCCATTTTCATCTTTTATAGTTGATATTTTTGGCCATTAAACTTCTCGACCTTAATCTTGCCTTCTTCTACCATTGCTCCCACTTGAAATAAGAACCCTCTTTTCTTGTGAGTTTATCTACCAAATAAGCCTTCTATTCTGATAGCAATTGTTAGAAATATAGAATGCATAGTATTATTAATGAAATATTGATAGAAAGAAAATGTAGAAAACACAATACAAGAGAGACATAAATTTAACATGGTTCACCCAATATGGGCTACATCCACATAGAAACAACTAGTTATTCTCTTATTTAATCTAACAAATAAAAGGATAAAACTATAATACATCCACTACAATCTCATCTTTACTCACACACAGTGTGCCATTGTGATTACAATGCCCTCATATCAAAGGAGGGTTACACATTAGGGGAAAAAATGCACTAACATGATTTATATCGTTAGATCTACAACCTAATAGTAAATTTTCCAAATTTACTATGAAATTATAATATTTTACAATTAATTTTTCATGAAAAAATTTCCACCCCCTAGACTCCCATGGAAACCATAATGGGGGGGGGGGGGGGTTAAGCACCCCCACACCCCCTATCTAAAACTAAGCATTCTAACAAGATCAGGCTCCACCATCCAAAATTAATTAGAATAACATGTAATGTGTAGAATGAATAAAATGGTTAAATCTAAAATGATATTTTTAGTAATGATGAGAATATAAATAACCCAAACATTTGTCTATATAGAGTTAATTATATCCACCACCACATAATAGAATCGATGGGAACCAGTCTAGGTTATGTGCCTCGAGTGAGAGTGCAAGCTCACTACACACATGATATGCCAACATGCTAGATCATTGGTTTCATCCTATATTTTAGGTGCATGAATAATATTTATTCAATTAAAACTAAATATAAAGACCCCAATAAAAATATCCATGATTATTTGGAAATAGAATCAAGTTACTTTTATATGTATTAAAGACCAAGTGGGTTTTTGATAATGTAAGTGTTCTCCAATTTGACATATTGATTTATACATTGAAATCATAAATAAAGACACTTAAAAATATTTGAAAAATTTATATATAAATTACACACATAGAGAATTAATATTTTGAGAAAATACATACACTTTTATAGGTTTACTAACTAATTTGGTCCAAGGATATTTAAAATTATTTCATATCCATATCATAAGCACCTGTAGGCTTCAAACGAGGTTATTTAGTTAAAAATGGATGGAATTTGTAAAATCAAGGGTTTTTAAATATTAATACTAATTTAAAGGGTTTTAGTTCAATAGGTGAGGAGGATTATGTGTAAAATCATCCATCAAAGTATGAAACCTTTTAGATGAGAGCAATAGTCGATCTTTGGGTTATGCTGAACATAGGTAAACTTTTAGATATAATGTTAGTGGGTGTGCTTTAAATTATAGATTTAGTTATTCTATTTAAACATTTGTGAGGTGTATGTAAACCAAGGTAACATGAAGACATTTACATATAATATGATAAAGGATTATATCAATATCATGATATTATCTCTTCCAAGAAACTCTTTATAGTATGCTCAATTGATGATACATCTAGTTAGTGTTAAACTATAATATACATGATGTAAAGTGAATTATGGACTTTAAATATTATAATTGTTTAATGATTTTATTGAACCATATACCTATGTGGAATATTTCCTAACCTCATCTAGAATAGTGGATGATCACTTCTATACACATGATATCTTGCATGATTTTGATGTCTTATGGACCATCTCCTAAATATGGTTGTTATCTTGAGATGATGTGACAACTATAATTTCTATCTTGAAAAGTTTACCATCTATACTATTACCTTGGGATACCTCTCAAATGTTTTATTTATATATTGATGGACATATGTATTTTACATAATGTAGGAATATCTTCACTATATAAAATATGTTTGAAATATTTTAATCTATGTGAGCATGAATTTTAATTATAAAATTTTCATGTTTTCATTTTTTAAATTATTTAGATATTTTTACTAATTACTACTTAGATAGGGAAACACAAAATTTTCTTATCATTTAAAATCATAATGTAAAACTTCATAAGATTTGGAAAAGAAGGTTTTAGTGAATATAAGGTTGTATAGCTTTAAAAACAAAACAATTTTTATTGTTACAAAAGAAAAAAAATAACATTAATAAATGGCTATTTAATCCCATTAGTATGTAGTTATATCCATAAGTAGAGTGATGTATAAGGACACAATAATTATGTTAGTCATCTCTAGTCCTAACATATGGGTATTTTGATATAGGTTTTAGTTTTGTAAATATTGTTTAGAATTCCATTTTTAGTTAAACTAATTTAAATTTTCTTTATCATACTCACATGTGCTCTTGTGTGAAATTAAATTTGGATAAGGGTTCACACCTTAGGTAGTTAAGGTGATATGGGATGGTTCTTAGTGTGTGGTTATTTTTTTTTTTTATTAATATATATATATTATAAAATCTTATTGGAGTAATGCTACCCTTGTTGGCTTATATTTCTAACTGCTTCAATGATGACGTCTTGTGGGTGAGATTCAACAGAAGTTCAAGAGAGAACTACAACTGAGCCTAATTTTTAGGAGTGAATATGTAGGTTAAGTTTCTGAAGTAGGGAATAAGGTTTAGGTATTATTATATATTATGTTTGAGATTTATCCAACCCTTGAACCATGTTAAAACTCTTTTTTGATGATATTTAGTTTGAAATTAACCCAAAAAACTTTGTATGAACTTATATGAAAGACTCTTGATATTATAACTAAATTTTTAGTGAGATTATGGTTTTTAATTATATCTTTTAACATATTATAACTATATCCATTTAATATTATATTTAGTCTAGACTTTGGGTGGAGGGGTTTCTTCATCTATTTAATCAGTTATAGGTTAGTAGAGGGATCGTGCGGTCGGCATGGTTATGTAATGACCAAGTGATTGCTTGCACATTTTTATTTATGTAATGATGTGTGAATTTATTTTGAATGAATTATTCATATAATACCATGAATATGTATGAACAATTATAATTTTTAGTTGTGTAGTATTCATAAAAACAAAAAAAATGTCAATTTTTGTTGTGTTTCAGTAATGTGAAACTTTGGGCATGATAAGATTCAACTAAATTTTATTAAATTATTTATTTAATTGAAAAATATAATTTTAACTCTAAAAAAGTAATGGTAATTTGATACTTCACATGAATTACCTAAATATATTTAGGCTAATACATAGTTTCATCTTCATGCAATTCTAGGGCACCCTATGACTAGGTGTATCACTTTTAAACACAAGATCCAATATTTAATTGGTAATGGTAAAATTAATTTGGATGATAAAAATTCAATAAATATACTTAAAACATATTATCATAGTAACTCCATATATAACCAAAAAAATTACAACAATGTTTCTATGAAATAAAACACCGTCCACTTGATGTTTTTATTAAAGAAATCACATCAATAGAAAAAATCCACCTCTAGTCAAATTGTATTTTACTAAAGAATAAATACACACATTTATATATTTAGAATAAGGGAATAATGGTTGAAAATAATTAAAATTTAAATATATGTAATGAAAAAAATTATTTATAGCCTTGGGATTTTTTTTGGATGACTTGGCCTACACTTCTATGTTAATCACAAAATATTATTGTATTAGAAGGGAATCATTTGGTTGTATTATTTTGTCTATTAAAATGGGACCAAAGATAATTATAGATATATTTCATGTGATTACCAATATTATATCATATAAATATCTTATTTGTTGACTATGGATACATAAATACAAGAAATACCTTCTACTCTACATCAACCTATAAAATTTGAACATCAAGGTTAATTCATTAAAATTAAAATTAATACAAAAATTTAAATAGTGATATCTAAGTCCAAATAATTTTATAAAGTAAAATGAAAACATGTGATAAATGACTGTATACAAACTCATTATTCAATTTTAATAAGGATATCATCACATAGTATGTCACTAAGACAAACACTAAATTATAGTATATTGCCAAGAAAACCAAATAAAAATATTTCTCCAAGAAAAACACTAGATTATAAAGAAAATAAATGTATGGGAGACATTATCTATGCAAAGAATAATATTAAAAATATCTATGATGGTGACTCATCACTTTTACATTCATGGATTCCCTTGTGGCCTATTCATGATACTAATAAGACGTGTGCTTAAATTCTTACATGGTGCAATGATTATTTTGGGTCTCATAACATAATTGGTTAAATTTTATAACTTACAAATTTTTTTTGGAAAATGAACGATCTTTAATTTTTTGTTGTTATAATAGATTAATTTTCCTTATCATGCTTATTTATTTTCCTTATCTATTATTGATGAACCATATGTGTCTATGCTTATACACCTATTACTAGAGGCTATTTGTTTTATGTACATACTAATAATGGTAATAATGGTATTATTGATTTAGATGCTATATGTACAAACATTTACATATTATCAAATATTTATATTTGGATAGGGGTACCTCTCATTCTCATTATAGGGGATTTTTATGGCATATCCTAGTAGTGATTCAAGTTCTTTTCTTACTAGATTCCTTTATCATATTGAGATTAATGTGATTATGTATCATGATTTATCATGTCTTTTACATGATTAATAATTTTATATATGCACATGTTCATGTTATGATTATTTTGATTTTAGTAAATTCTTTGCTTCATATATAATTAACTTGATTCTAAAATGTTTAATGTGTTATATCTATATGCTTATTATCTAGGATGCCTATTTTTCCCCCTCTATCTAATGTGTTTTATTCATATGATTTTTTTTTGGTGTGATTCTCTATTTTTTCTATGCATGATGTATGTTCCTTGCCTCTATTGTATACTATTTTTTAAAAAATTGTGTTTGTTTTCTTTGTGTGAAATTTATTAAATTGTTTACTCTATATGTTTGATGTTATTTTTAATTTTTTTACTCTGAGTATGATATGCTTGTTATGTTTTTAATTTGATTTAATTTATTTCTCAATTTAACCTACATTGTTATATTCTTGGTGTTGTGATCTACATCATATAAAGTGTTCCTTGATGTTAGAGTAGGTTGTTTACCTTAGCTCATGTTCACCTAGGTACTTTATTATTCCCACTCACTTATATGTAGATATTTCATTTATATTATTTTATATATTAAAATTTATTACATATTTATCTCTTAGATATTATGGGGATAATTTCTAGTTGTTTCTATCCTTTAGGGATAGTTATCTCTTAGTCCTAGATTTGATCTCTTAATTTGATCTTTTAGTTAGGATTGATCTTCCTTACCTATATATTCAAGGCTCATTCATTGTATTTGATGAAGCTTTGGAGATAAAGAATATTTATCATTGTATGATCTATTTATTTATATTATACTGAGATATTATTTGAGCAATGCATCAATGGCTTTTACCATCGTAACGGTTTGTAGATTTGACCTTAGGTGATAATTTTCTAAACTCTTTCATGGTATATGAGTGGTATCCAGCATTAATTACTTATTTCCTTACGTTATCTTTTCTTAATATCTAGTATTCTCTTTCTTTACTAAGTATGCTCTTCTCTTGAATTTTCTTTGGATGGTCCTAAAAATCAAAAAGGTGTGCAAGAAATTCTAGTTTTTTTGGGGGAGGGACTTTCTCTTTTTGTGTTTTCTATTATTATTAAATTTTGGATATTTTATGAGTAAATAAAATCTCACCAATGCATTCATATTATTTTATAAATACATAATCACCTTCAATTTCATCCCAATTGGATATCAAAGACAAGATCTATAAATTTTTTACAAACTCATTTTTTGATTAAAAATGATTGTTCCTTTTTAGATTGTGAGAAAACTATAAATGATCATTCATAAATATTCTTGGATTTTGTGTGCCTTATTTTATACCTTCTAAAAAAAATTGAAATTTTTAATTTCATTAAGAACTAAAAACGTTATAATAGTTTTATTGAGCAGTACTATTTTGAAGAATTATGACTTTTCTTTATTTAATTGTGAGAAAACTATAAATAATCACTCAATAATTTATGAGTTTTGTGCATCTTCTTTTTATCATTTTAGAAAATTTTGAAATTTTGAATTTAATTATGAATCACAAAAGTTATTGAAAATTTAATGACTATATTACTATTCACTAAAAAAATCTTTATGGGGAAATTTTTTAAAGGGACTTATTTATTGTTTTTATAAAACAATATATTTGCATAAATTTTTGATTTTTTAATTAAAAAAGTTTTTTTTATTTGGGAGACATAAAGAGATATTGTATTTAATTATTGCTTGGCCACATACCTTTTTTTGATCTTATTTGTTGAAGACTAAAGAGTGAAGTCCAGTTTGGTAGGTGGATAAACCCCCTCACAAGTAAACAAAATTTCTCCTTCATTGATTTCACCCTCTTGATTTTACTATGTCATGGATGCATTGTTTTCTGAGCTTGGCATTCTATTTTTCATGCGATTTATGCTTGTTAAAGACTGTAGGGTGAGATCCATTCTGATAGGGGGTTATATTCCTTCACAAAAATACTTTATTACACTCATGCTCATTTATCTATACACTTGAAAATGCATTTCTGATAGACTTTGATGTCTTGTATTATTTGAGTATGTTTTTTGTGCCACTTGTGTTTTTTATGCACACTGATCTCTTATTTTTAGAGAAACGCTCATGTTTTGTTATGACTTCTTCAAAAGGTTGATAGTCTCCTTGTTTGGAGCTATTATGGTGTATACATTGTCTTCATTATTGTCATTTATTATTTTTTGGGGAATATATTATACTAGAACTAAATTATAAAATGCGATGGGGGTTTGATTTTATATCCTAATCTACCTTTATGAATGTGTACCTTAGTTTGTGTACCCTTTACTATTTCATTTGTCAGTCTCTACCATCACCACTAGGACCATCTTCTTGAAATATTTTATCTACATTTTTTAGATTCCTCTTTTGTACATGTGTATTTTATTTAGTCACTTTTTTTGTTATAACCTTGAGGATTATTATGTCTCAATAGAATTCTTGGTGATTTTTTGAGTAGTGACACTAATGTGACATCCCCACTAGTATTTGTGCTCATTTCTCATCATTTTTAGTCCACTTATTTAGAGACTTTCATTGCCATATTTTCCTAGTTCAGCATTATGGGAGGGTGTTCAAATAATGCTTTCTTAGGTTCATCATTCTACCCAATATTTTGGATTTTAGTTTTCATGTTCAATGGTCCTCATATTTAGCACCATTCCTACTTCAACTTTGTAGTTATAGTGACTCGACATCCATGTATCCCAATAAGATGGATTGGCATCCATAAGGACACTTGTCTTCATAGTGCATCTTTTTTTATGTATGGGTACCTCATCGAGCCTTGTTGTTGAGACTTATTTCCTTATTTCATTTCTATCTTTTTTGGGGGGAATTTTATTTTCCTACAAGTTTTCTCCTTTTGTCCACTTTATGAGAGATTGCTTCATAGATATATTATATGTGATTACCTGATCAAGATTTGTTGTTAGAACTCATACTATGGATATGCCATTTTATTTTTTGGCCCCTAACTTCATTTGATGAGGTGTTAGAGTAGGTTGTTTGCCTTAGCTCATTTTCACCTAGGTACTTTATTATCTCCACCCACTTATGTGTGGATATTTCATTTATATTATTTTAGATATTATGAGATATTACATATTTTTCTCTTAGATATTATGGAGATAATTTCTAGTTATTTATATCTTTTAGGGATAATTATCTCTTAGTCCTAGGTTTGATCTCTTAGATAGGAATGATCTTCCTTTCATATATATGAAAGGCTCATTCATTGTATTTGATGAATATTTGGATATATAAAGTATTTAATATTATATGATTTATTTGTGTATAATATACTGAGATATTATTATAGAAATGCATCAATATATTTTACTATGGTTAATGATTTGTAGATTTAACCATAGGTGAGATTTTTCTAAACTATTTTACTTGATTAGATGTATGTTTTCTTATATATAATGTCATGGTTCCTACCATGAATCTAGTGGGTTATATTATTACTTGTGATTTCTTGATTATATACTAATTATGTTGGGGCATACTATTGTATGTGATTTATTTTTTATAAATTCCCATAAGGGGCGTGAAACTCATATGCTCACATCTATTATATTCTATCTATATTGGGGCATATTGATATTTATGCCTACATTACTTATATCTTTCCCACATAAGATAAAACTCATATTGACTGTGATTATAGTTCTTATACCTGACGTATATAAGGGGAAAATATTAATACATTTTTCATACTTTTTTTATTTATATAAACATTTTTAAGATTATAAAAAGATTATGAAAGATATTTAGGATAAAACAACAAGACAAAAATAAATAGAACTAATAAACCAACTAAAACTACTGTCTTCAGTGAAAAGGATGCCAAAACACTAGCAAAAAGACAAGAGAGACCTAGACACCAGAAGATAGTTAGTCTGAATCTTTAGACTCTGAATAGAGGACCAGTTTTTTAGTCCCCATGTTCTCATTTTGATTTTCTCTACCTTTGGTTTGGTTTCCAATTCCCTACATAGTTTGTATGATGGACCTATTCCTCTTTAGCCCTACATACTTAAAATCCTCCTTTCTCTAGTTAGAATCCATCATGACTTCCTCACCATTGTAACTTGTTCTCATTTCCTAGGGGGTTTGTTTGGCATCCGCTTCTTCTTCCATATCCTAATGGAAGTCACCCTTACCTAAAGATAATTTTGTAAGAACCAAAAAAGCTTTTAAGTTATCAAACGTATATACACATGAGTTTAGTTACCTATTACATAATACCATTATTGATGATATCTTATTTACCTGACTTAGACCCAAACATTCTTAGGCTAAATTCCCTTATTATATATGTATTTTCATGCTAATATTTTATTTAAAACTTAGACCTAGACACATTTAGGGAAAAAAACACTTATTAGTAATGTGATTTCAGGATTATATATTTATATGATTATATCAAAATATTTAATTCATGTTATAATAGTGGAATCATATTATTATACATTAGATCTTTTATTTTTCATGTTTTACACATGTTACACATAATCCATTTCCTTTTATATATGTGATTCAAATATTCATCACACACCTCAAAAGGGGGAATATGTTACACTCATTCAGGATTTCAGCTATAAAGTGATAAATAACGGTCCCAAAGAGTTATAAGCACACTTATTAATTTTCTTACATTTGGAAGTTGTCCAAGAGAGTTATAAGGTATAGTTATTTTTGTCTCCTCTATGAGCTAAATACTCATAGTTGATTTAGATTTAATGATGTGGACTTCACAAAGACTACTTCACATTTCCCACACAACTAGGTGTGTATGTTCTTATTTTTCATTTCCTCTCATTGATTTCAATACTTCCTTGATTATTGATTTATATAAACATTGGTTATATTTTTAAAAAAATCATTATGTGATCACTTAAATTTGACATGGTGTAATATTCACATATTTTAAAGACATTACTTAACCAAATCTTAAGAGCTTGCACTGTCTCCTCTTTATAAAATATTATTTTGTCTTTTAAACCCCTCCATTTGTCTCCTTTTAGCCTATTTTTTTCATAGCATGTATACATATAATTTTTCAAGATTTACCCATGACCTATACTTAAGCTTATTCCAAGACTATTTTGATAGTTACATAACTTTCCTAGTGGTTGCATATCCACTATAGAGGTATAGTTATTGTGGTGGTTATGTAACCATTGGTTCGTATTAATTAATGGTTTCATCATGAAAGGTCATACATTTTAAAGGTTGAGTTTAGTAAAATAAATCTCCACAGACCACATCCATTTAATTCCTTCTCCCATCCAATTTAGTTATTTTCATACCTTTTATCCTTGCCTAGACTATTTATCCCTCCACTTTTGCCTTTCCTATGGTCATGAAATAATATATTTTTAATCCATTCTTTACATGATATTGATACACAACCTCTATATTGTTGTTCCTCCATCTTAGTGTTAGTTTTTAGTTCCAATTTATGGAGCATTTCGCTTGAAATGATTTCCCATGAGATTGAGTGCCAATATCATTTAGATATTTATACTTTGAAGATGTCCCAACACCTTTCTATCTTTTTTTTTTCTCATACAACTAGTGACAAGTTAAAGGTTCCTTTTATTTTTAGTAGATTATAGTAGAGTAAGTATTACATTTTATTTGATTAGTCATTTATCATTAGATTTATACACTTCAATTATGTTCTTATTCATAGTGTTCTTCATATACACCACTATTCTAGGTGTATTATCATCATCCATTACAATGTTATTTAAGGTTTAGGTGAAACACCTCCATTTTTTTAAAACCTTATATTTGTATTGTTTTACATACTCTAGGTTTTTATTCTAATGTAATGTATAGTGTTTATTTAGGCTAACTAGAATGTTACCCCCATATTTGTATTTCTCTTGTGAAGTATTTTATTTGTAAGATAATTATGATTTAGTGTCTCTAATTTTTTGGTTTTAGATTTTCCATTAATTATCCTAAGTCTAATTTTTAGATGTGATCAATGTTGTTAGTTTATTTTTATCATTACATATTATTTATTATCATTCTTGTGATTCAAGATTTTTTATTTGAAATTTATAAGATACTTCTAACTTTTTATTTCATTGTCCCAAATTATTTTTTATTGTATTTCTAGAACATGTATTAGAATGTTTAGTTTGTGGTGTGTTTATAAGTCCTTATGATTGTTTCAGTCAATCTTAAATTTTGATTTTGTTTGTTGGAAAGTTACATTTAAGATCTAAATATTAGAATATTTAATTTATTATTATTATATTGAAAAAAAAAAAAGAACATAATGATATACCATTATTCATTTAAGTACTCTAGATTAAGTCATAATTATCATTTGGAAAGAGTAACTATGGTAGGTAATCATTAGTTTCACATTTATTCCATATTTTAATTTGTATGTAGTTTCATTAATTTTATTATTTAAGTACTTTGATTTTGTATGTTCATAGTTTTTATTTTAGATAATTTTACTCTTCTCTTTATTTCTATCTTTTGTTCCCTTTGGATGACACTTTTGGGAAAAGTCCACTCTGACACGTAGGTATTTATCTTATAGTAATTGTGCCTAACCTTGACATATCCATTCAAATTGAAAATGACCAAGAACTTGTGCATGTGATATTTAAAACCCATTCCTTTGACCTATCAACTCATTCCTTAGTTAAATGCCTTAAAATATTATCTATAAGTCATAAATACTAGGCTCAACACATTCAAACCCATTTACTGATCTACTCAAACTCATCCTTGCTTAACCCATACCCATTAAATTCATACTATGTCAACCTACAAATATTTAAATAAAAAACCAACCCAAAATACTTAACACAAATCCTTGATCTCTCCCCTTCCTTTCCACTTTTTTGGTTGTCTTGGCTTGACCTTGGAAAGTCAAGTGCATAGATTTTATATGTTATTTCCCCTATGTACAAGTACTTACATTTTTAAATTAAAAATATAAGAGCATGGATGTTTTTTTAGTATCTTCATGGATTTTAATAGTGTCACTTAACATGCTTACACTAGATTTTGAGGAGCATAATATTTATTTTATTTTGTAGGTTGTAGGAGATGGAATTTAAGATAAGTTAGCTTCTCTCCTTTAAAATTTAAAATTAGTATTATTTCCTTATTGAATTTGAGATTCATTATAGGTTTCACCCACAAAATATTATTTAATCTCTCATAGATACACAATTTTTTTACTTTGATATGTATGTACAAGCACATGTCAAAGTAGGAATTATGAAGACACCTATTTTTATCTAGTATTAGTTCTAAGTGATGATTTACATTGATTTAGGGTATTTGTGCATCTATAAATTATTGGTTTAGGTTAGGATATAATTTATGCATGTTTCTATGTGTTTTGGGTCCTATTTATATCAATCAATTTTTGTTTCATATGAGACATCAATTTTAATTTATCTTGAACCCCATGAAAATATTATCAGTCAACTCAAACTACAAAATACTTTAAAAAATAACTACTTTTCCCCTGGTATGACTCTAGATGCTTATAGAATGTCAAAAAAATATTTTTAGGTTTTTATGGTCATTTTATAGGAGTGCACATGACATTCATGGGCCATTATTATTTTCAATTCATTTGTCCTTTTTATTTATTTTCTTTGTATTTGTGTCTTATTTTTTAAAATTTCCTACCCTTTGTGTGTTATCTTATGTGTGTGTGTGTGTGTGTGTGTGTGTGAAAAAATATATATTATAAAATAAAAATGACAAACATTTAATGATAAATAGATAAATGATAGTTCAACAAAAGGTTTAGAGTGATAAGGAAAAACATATTTCAAAGATTAAAGAAAAATTATATTGAAAGTCTTCATATAACATCATTTCCAATTGTTCATAGAGTAAAAGTATTAGGGATATCATCACCAAGATTATTTTTTGGTTTGGATTGAGTGATGTTTCCAACATTCTTAAGGGTATTGGTTTGACTAAAGTAAACCCATTTTGTCTCCAATTTTTTTTAATATTTCAAAAATTATTTTGAGATGATTAGGATTTTAAGAAATAAGTAATTTTGAGTGATCTACAATATATTTTGATAAATCAAAGAACATGAGTAGAGGAACACATTCATTAAATTTGCTATATAAAATAATAAATTTGTATAAATATTGAAAATTATTTAAATATAATTAAAGTTTCAAGAAATAATTACATTTTTGTGATATAAAATATATTCTGACATAAAAATCACGAGTAGAACACGTTCAATAAATTTGTTATATAAAAAATAAAATTCTATAAATGTAGTAATGTGACCCTAGACCTACCATGATAGTAATATTTTAAAATTTATTAGTTTCTTCTATTTTTTAATGTTATGTTTATATTTTAGTGGGAACTCATTTTCACAAAATTTTAGCCTTTGATAGCTTATATATTTGAGACAATTAATATTCTTTATATAACCCTATATTTTCTAATTTTAATTATTGTAGAATCTTCCTTTATTTGAATTAGGTTTGATTTTAATTTTAATTTTGGTAAAACATGCTCCAATCCAAAGTACACTTTTTTAAAATTTAATATAATAAATTGTTCATGTAAAAAAACTTTAAATATCATAAATACACTTTTTAAAGTATGACTTGTATTTCCTTTACAAATCTAAAATCCTCATTTATTCTTTTAATGTAGTGAATTCTCCAATGAACATGGAGGAAGTACGATTGGGTCCTATGAAATAATTTAATGTAAAGGATGCTAAAAGTAGTTATCATTTCCTAATAAGAAGATATAAATTAAAAAATTATTTTCATTTATGAATTTATATTCTCTTTCTCATTGAAATCGTTCTAAATTAAGAAAATATTATTTACACTTTTAGATAATGATGACAACCTTTCCTTATATATTCTTATTTATAAATTGACTTATCAACTTATAATTCAAAGTTATTATTGTGAATTATTATGGAATTTTTGTTTTGAGAAATAGAGAATGTGAATTTTGATAGAAGATGAGAAAATACTTAACATAATGATACCTAGTTTTCATTGGCTCTATGTATGATAAAAAAATAACTAATAACAACATAATAATCATCGATTTTAGTGGGTAATGTTTGTTAGAGGTAATATCATTATGTAAAGTTTGTTTAATTCTTGATTTTGGACTTCATTGGTATAATAGTATGCATTTGATTCCCTTATAAAACATACAAGTTCGAAAATAGAAAATACAAACTATATGAGTGGAGGAAATGGTTAAGAAAGGGGTGGGGATGGAAAATTAAAGCTCCATCTACTAGAAAAATAGTGGCTAAATGGGTTATAAATATATTAACATATTTTTTAACTCTAAAATGGATTGATCAATCCTAACTTGGTGTTAATAGGTTTAAGAATATATAAATCACAATACATAAAGGTGATAATTGGATTTATAACAAGTTAATTAAATGTTAAACTTAGATATAAACATATACTAAATTGATCATGCTAAGAATAGGATAAATATAGAAAGTACAACTAATCTATGTATGGAAATGATAAACAAGTAATATACTTAGTTGGTTCTGATGATAACATAGTGCTAGATCTAAAACATGCATAAAATAAGTTGGAAGGAGATTTTGGAATAGTTTTCAAATTTTAGATTTGATGCTTCTAGATCTTTAGACACTAACACCAGCCTAAGATGGTTTCATTGATGTTATTATCTAGGTTTGATGCAAGTATCCTATATGGAATACTTGTTGGATAAGGATGAAACCACCAAGATGATAATGGGTTTGACTTCACCTTCACTCTGGTGCATCCAAATTTAGGTCATGGATTGTTACTCCTCATAAATTCATAAAACCCTAGTTATTCATCTTCATTGTGACCTTTAGAAAAATGGGTTAGTGGGAACATAACATTGAGATGACCCCAAAGACCCCTTTGTCAGTGAGCATTGCCTATATAGACACTACTCTAAAGAGGGCCTCAAACTAATGTAGTTATCTCCTATGTGTTGGCTTGTGTGTGAATCATGAAATATGTGTAAAAAAAGTACAATAGTGACCTATCTTTTAACTTAGAAAATTTAGATCTTAGGATGATCCTTTAGTAATTTAGACCCATATATGTGTTGTACCTATGACTAGTGTAAAAATAGGAAAGCTTTATTCAATTGAATGTTCTTTGGTAATAATACTTGGAATTGTTTCTATGATGCTAGGTGAGGAATGAATGAGCATTGATCTTGTATTTATATAAATCCCTTTAGATAAGTAACTCACATTAAATCATTTAGGTTGACCATTAGGATATGTTTGATTTGAAAATATATGTCTTTAAGGCACTAAAAACTTACATCAGGTCAGGACACTAATATCAACACCAGTGTGTATCCTAGATGTTAGTGCCTAGGGAGAAGGAAAGTAGGTAGAGGTTCAAATATTGAAGATGTGGAAGATAAGTATAATTTAACATTCTAGGTAATATAGAAGGCTTGGGAAATCAACATAAGATTAGTCAGATTAAGAGATATATTCAAAGGGGCAAAAGATAGAGTAGATGTGAGAATTACAAAATTAATAAATATATAAAACTAAGAGGAATAACCAAGGTTTGATTTTTCCAAGTGTGCAAGATTTATGTGTTATATAATCCATAAATATTATCTATATTACCCCCCTTTAATCTAGAAATGAAATTAATAGTTTAAAGGAAAGTAATGCATACCTAGGTGTGTATAACACACCTTATATTTATGTGTGCCCAACTTGAGTGCTTTGTTGGTGACTGACCTGTAACCAAGATAATGTTACAATATATAATTAGTGCATATTATCTAGAATTAAAAGTAATTGAAATAGTTTGAAGTTGAAAGAGCAAAGTTTAGGAGTACACCTGTATGTCAATGTAATCACCTTGCCTATTAGTAATTTGATTTGAAAAAGATGTGTCATTATAAGGCTCTAAAATTGAGATTAGGAAAAATATAGATAAATATTAAAAGTTCATATATCCAAGGAGATATATAGAGAGATATTGGAAGGCACGTGCCCTAAAATTTGGAGCAAAAGTGAGTTATCACCTAACAATTAAGATTATCTCAACCATGTAACTCAATGATACTTATAACCTAGTGAGTATGAGGGAACCAAGTCATGCACACTATCAAACTAGTGAGGTTGGATGATATTATCAATTATAACCTAAAAATTTGGAAATATTGAGTGATTTGATCACCTCAACCATACCAAAAGGTGAACCAACTACTATAGTATATTGGCTCAATATAGTTCATAAAAATCCAATCGGTATGTGGTGATAGTCCCTAAAAATGTTTTAAAATATAAAATTGATTTAGATTTTATAATATTAGTCAAAAATTTCATAACATATGCACCTTAGATATGTCTCATGATAAAACTATGTATAACAATGGTACTAATGCATAAAATTATACTACAACTATGAATCTGGATCATATAACTGTGTGCTTTGGCCAATTCAAAAAATTGTGTGTGGAGAACATTATTCAAAATCATGACAAAAATATATGTGGATAAGTCTAAAAAATTAATATTAGTACCAATATGGAGAACATGTTTCAAAAACATGCCCCCACTGTAATGTAGAGATGTTGAATATTGAATAGGTGTGAGAATATGCTTCCAAAGATTCCCCCACTAAATATAAAAACTAATATAAGTACCACATACTTAATAAGTGTGGATAATATGCTTCCAAATCATGCCCCCAATGAATCTAAAAACTATGTATTTGTGGAATCCATGCCCATATGACATGCCCCCATTGAATCTAAAATTTATGCCAAGTATAGAGAACATGCCTTTATGACATGCCCCCATTAATATGCATCCCATTTAAGGTGAGTGAAAGATAGGAACTAGTAGTTACCTCATTTTAAAAGGATAAGATGAATGTGTAATATGTGAATGTAATCATGTAGCATAAAGAATGAACATGTCTAGGTAGATATAGCATTAAAGTACATAGAACCAATGTGATCACATGAAGGCCTAAGATACATTATAAGGATAATATTAATGTATATATAGTAATAACAAAATCTCCTAATAAATAAACACACATAAAAGATCACTCAAAATCAAGTCAAAAATTAATGATTGAATGAGACCACAAATAAGGGGTATGTTCAAATACCACACAATTAAAGGGATATAACTTAATTAAATATCTACAAAAGCAAAAATGACATATTAAAATGTATATAAAATAAATAATGACATATGAAAATGTAAATGAAATAATATATAGGCATGGGCACCATAAGCAAAATAACATATTCAAATGATCTAACAAGACAATAGCAAGGCAAGACACTCAAGTAGGAGCATAAAGTAAAACATAAACAACTAGCATAAAAATGTCATAGTAGCCCAAGGATTCAATATGTTATGAAAATATGTCAAGTTTTTAGCATATCAAGTACCCTATGTAATGTATAATCATGTATAAATGCATGTGTAAGTACATATGCAAGGTCAAACATGATAATGAAATGTGATCATCGAACCTTATAACTAGTGTGTATTAAGATTAAAGAATCAAATGCCCCCAATGTATGCATGACATGAGTAGAGTGAAGGCTCAACATCCAAAATAGAAATAAATTATGTATATGTGTAGGCATATATCACACTCAAGTATAGGTTTGACACATATGTGTGTATGTAGAAGTAATTGAGTATGTCATCCATCAACATGGAACTAACACATATATGCCAAGGAGCTAATAGAAAATGTAGGTGTTGAAAGTGTTTTTAGAGTTTTGAATGTTTTTATTTTTTTGGTATTTTTAGAATAATTTGGATATGGAATAATTAGAAATAAAAATAGAAGGAGATTATGGAATAGTCATCAAATTTTAGAACTAATACTTCTAGATCTCTGGATACTAATTTCATCTTGCGATGGTTGTGTCGATTCTACTATTTGGGTTCAACATAAGTGTTTTGCATGGAATAATAGCTAAAGAAGGGTGAAACCACTTGGATTATTTTGGGTTTATCTTTGCCTTTATTCTGGTGCATTCTAATTTGGGCCATGGATTGTCACTCATGAATTTTTTAAACCTTAGTTTTCCATCTTCATTGTGACCTTAAGTAAAAATGGGTTAGTGGGTACATGATGTCAATCTAACCCTAAATACCCCTCTATCAATGAGCACTACATATATATCCAATAATCTAAATAGGGCATTATATTGATGTAGTTATCCCTTACATGTTATATTGTGTATGGTTCATGTAATATATGCAAAGTAAGTAAAATAATGACCTAGCTTGTAACTTATAAATTTGATCTCTTAGGTTGCTATTTCAATACTTCAGACCTATAGATGTGATATCCCTATGATTGATATGGAAATGGGAATATTTTCTCAATTAAATTCTTAATAAAGTGATTTTGATAAGTTTACTTAGTCTCTTTTGGTCTTTTTTATGCCTTTATATGCAATACATTGATCATTAGGTGGATTAAAATTATGGTCACGATGGAGCTTCTATACATGGCATTATGTTAGTGATGTCATAAGGGTTGTAATTTTCAAGACAATTATGAAACACAAAACAAATAGGGAGAAATCAATAATGTAACTAAGAATTCCTAATCTATGACCATATAAGTAAGAGAGAAATTAAACCTAAAAATAAAATATAGAAATATGAAATAAACTTTTTAAAAGGTAAAAAACCTAATATGAAAATTAAGGTTTTGGTTTAATAAATAGAGGATGGGATCACCAAATGTTTAACCCTAAAATTGATTGAGAAATCTTTACTTGGTGTTAATATAATTAATAATATAGAAATTATAATGCACAAGGGTGGTAATTAGATCTACAATAGGCCAATTAAATGCTACACTTAGATATAGACATACACTAAATCTATTATACTGAGAATAGGCTTAATATATAAATTAAAACTAAGCTATGTATATAAATGACAAATAATTAATATACTTAGCTTGTTATAATGCTAATAAAGTGATGGATCTCAAATAGGTAGAAAGCAGGCTGAAAGGAGAATCTATAATAGTCATTAGATTTTGGATCTAATGCTTCTGAAGTTATAGATGTTAATTTCAACTTGGGATGGTTGCATCAATGTTATTATCTAGGTTCAACATAAGTGTCTTGTATATAATACCTTCTAGAAAATAATGCAACTACCTCAATGCTTCAAGGTTTGACTTCACCTTCACTTTGGTACATTCAAATGTGGGTCATGGACTGTCACTCCTCATGAATTTTTATAACTCTAGTTCTTCATCTTCATTATGTCCTTCGATAAAAATGGGTTAATAGGCACATGGTATCAAGCTAACCCCAAACACTCCACTATTAGTTAGTGTTTTCTACATAGCTAATACTTTAAAGAGGGTCTTAAACTAATGTAGTTCTCCCATATATGTTGGCTTGTGTGTGAATACTGAAATATGTTCAAAATAAATACAGTAATAATGATTTTTCATCAAGTTTATCTTGGTATTAGTTTATCCTCACCATAAGGCTCAATATGGAAATATGCATGACAATCCAATAACTTAGCTTGTAAATTATGAATTTATAAAAATGCAATGGGTATGTACACTAAGATGGAGGACAAAAAGGGGGTCTAATTTGACACCCCCCACCCCCTCAAAATAGATATACTTGAACACAGATGGAATATATGAGATACATACACTAAAATATTATAAATAATTTAAGGGTAAAAATGTAGCATTTGGAATCTAGTTTATAAATTACTAACTTTTTTGAAAATGGTGGAATTTAAGTGGGTGAAACAACTAATTTTCCAAGAGGTGCACATTTTTATTAAAAACATAGTAGATAGGTGGTTTTTATACATCCCAACCATTTTTTTGAGCTTTGTATACAAATTTTGAAGTTATTTTGGGGAAATTTAGAAGACATAATCCCACTTTTAAATAATATTTTTTGGTATTTTTAAAAATATTTTTTAAAAATTAATTTTATAACTAAACAAACCTATTAATTTTATAATTAAATTTTTGGATCATGATCGAGTGGAGTGATAAATTTTGAAAATTAAAATAGTTGGGAATTATAATGGGAGTAATAAGATTATGGAGAAATAAAAGGTCCAAATGGATCAAGGGTAGCCAAAGACGGTAGTGTAAAAGGTCAAAACACATCCCTAGATGAAACATAGACATCAAGAGTGTAGATATTGGGTAGAATGAATAATATGTGAGTTAAGATTGGTTCCTTAAACTTAATAATTCTAAGCGTTAAATCCTTATGTATAGTATGAGGAAATATCTTTATGTATCTTTAATGAGATCTTTGAGAGGGTGAGTTTCATAATGGAAAAATACCTGATATGTAAATTATGGGGAATCACCCTAACATAGATGTTGTTAGAGAATGGAAACTATGAAAATGGAAGTCAAAAATCCATTTAGAGGTTTCAGCTATGGCCAATGGATTTTTCTTTTTTTCCTTTCTAAACCATGAATACTGCTCTAGTATTTTACAAGGGGGATAATGGATCCTGGGAAAGCCAATATCGTCCTTAACAATTGGAGATTGAGTTTTGAATCTCTCAAAGAGACCTTAAAATTATCTCCCAAATGGGTACCCACTAAAATTTTATGAGGATGAAATACTACTTGGAATATTGAAATCAATTAGTCAACCTGTAGCTATTGACACAATGACTAGGTCAAGAAGGAGATTCATTTATGTTAGGTTCTATGTTAATGTGTCTCAAAATACTGTTCTTCCAAACTGCATACATATGAAATACAAGTATGGAGTTTGGAACCAATAATTTGAATATGAAATATTAAAAAAAAAATATGGACCAAATGTGACAAATTTGGTCATAATCCCAATAACTATCCAAAAAATAAGGTTATGGAACATATCTAGAGAAGAAAAGAGAAATATGTAATATCAAAAGATATTATTATGGAAATAATGTAAAATAGATAAAATTCAAAAATAAGTATTTAATTAATAACAATAAAAGGAAGAGTCTATGGAGGTCAATTTTATTTTAGCAAACAAGGACCCTTTTGTAACTATAAAATTGGTCATTGACATACTAGTGGAGGTAAGCTTAAAGGAACATTGTAAAATAAAGAACCAAATTGGATGAGGAAGCTATAGATAACTATGGAGGTATTATGAGTATAAAGTATATGAAATAATCAAATAATTAAAAAGAGAGATAAACTATGGAAATAGAGAAAATGGCAATAAGGATGCCCCAAGATCAAGAAGTCAAATCTATGAACCTACAGCCAAGTACCAGTGGAAGATGTACTAGGAGTTTTAAAAAGAATACTAAAGTAGGAATGGATGTAAAAATAGGTATAATTAATCAAAGAGAAAATTGAATCAAGGAAACAACCAAAGAAGTGGATAAATGTACTTGTATGTCTTAAAGGTAAATATTTTCCCTTCAAGATTTAAAAAATGATCAAAATACTGAGGAATAAGAAGGAATGTAGATACAATATTTTAATAATAATAAAATAATTTAAATAAAATATGGAAAAAGGAGAAAGAGGTAAGAAAATAAAAAGTGTTTTCCTCTTCTTGAAAATGAAGGTTGAAGGTGAAGGGACATTCCATTGCTTGATTACTAACTTTATCCCTATTTCTTTTTGATATACTATTGAGGGGATCAATTTATAACTTGAATTATGTGTTGAGATAATAATATATATTTCATATCTTTTAAAAGTTTATTTTTGGGTCCTATCAAAACCATAATTTACCCTTACCCAAAAAACATACAGTCAAATGTACTCCCCACTATATTTATCAAAAAGAGAAAAAAACAATTATTTTAATATTTATAAAAGAGAGCCTACCTTGTCCCCAAATAATGATTTTCAAATTTTTGAGAATACATTAAAAAAAATGCCTATAAAGTTTTGGTATATTAAAAAAATTTAATAATAAATTTATATTAAATGCTTAAGCATATAATGATAATTTATTTATTGATTTAGAAAGTAGAAGATTAAATTGACATGTGTATCATAATTTTTTTTTAAATTGACATGTAATTTGTGATGGTTTTCATGCCATAAGATCATTTTTGTTATAATGAATATATGGTAAAAAATATGCTATGTTTTTTTGGTTCCAACATGGAGGTTCATAAATACGATTCATCTTTTATATTAAAAGATTTATCTTTTCAATTTTAAGAAGTGCATGGTGTAGGAAATATATTGATTGGTAGATTAATTAAAAAAGTATTTAATAAAATAAATGTATAATTATAATTTACATTTGTAATTTATATTTTGAATTTATTTTAGTAAATATAATAAATTATGGTCACTTTTCATATTTTGGAACTGAGCTTAAAATTTCAAGACTAGAATATTTTCATGAATTTGCAATTTTTTTTTTATTAAAATTTCTTTTTCTTTTACAATCATTAATATAATATTTACATCCATTTTTTTCCCTTACATAGTCTACATCAAGGGTAATTAGTGACGAAACCTATGTTAAGGGTAAATTTACTCCATCAAATATCATTGTCTCCACTAAAAAAAAGTTATTGATACAAGTTTGTGGCATTGCTTGTCTAGTTATTTTAATAATGTGTCAATGTTTGTATTTGACATTGTGAATCCAATAGTTTTAAATTAATCACTAGGTATTTAGTTAATTAGTGAATCTAATCATGATATGATGGTGTTATTTTTTAGATCAACTAAAAAAATGAATTCAATTGAAATCAAATTTCCTTGATTTTTGACAAAACACAAAAAAAATGTTCTTTTTGTATTAATTTTTGTGCATGGATAAGGTGTATTATATATTAAATCACATATATCAAATATATGTAAATTTTAATTTTAAATAATCCCACTAAAATTTTATATTTAATATGTTATAATGGTCAAATTAAGATAATATTTTGGTAGCATTAAAACAAATATCCAACAATATTGGAGCTTGATTTCAATTCTAGTGTATTTAATACCCATATATTATTGTATGGTTTAAGGTGAACTTGTAGATTTAATTATAAATATAGATATAAACTAGTTTTTTACACACCTATTCCTATCAAATATGTTGTTTTCTTGCATTCTTTTAACTTTTTTGTCTAGTTACAATCTTTTGTTTTTAGTGAATTATTGTAACTACCCATCATATGCTCTCATCTCGCCCTTATAGGACCTTAGTGAATAACAAGTGGAAAAAGAAGTGAAGTAATAAGTTTTTGGAGTATTTTTTTTTGTATAATTAATTTAATTTATAAATATTATATTAGAATTTTTAAAATATTAATGAAAGCGTGTCTCAATGTGTGAAGTGAGGCCCATGCCTCATACATCATTATTTATAAATTTAAGTTTCTACATAACTTTGGTATATTAGGATAACCCTAGGCTTTAGGAAAAACTATGCCATAGAAAGCCTTCAAAATTTTGATTTTTTTGGTGCACTATTAAATGGTTAGCTTTGAGAAGTAATTCTCTTTGTACCTTAAAGATGCAATAGTGTGGATATGGGTAAATTAAGCCCTAGATAGTTAAAGATATTAAATATTATGTTTTATTAATATATATAAATGGGATAAGTAAACCCATAAATAATACATCCCATGGCATAGTTGTTCTTGGTAAGTCTTCGATACATCTAACAATAATGTGGTGGATCATAGTGCCATCCAAATTACTCAAAAATAAGTGAAACATGAACATAGGAAGCACATTGAAATTAGTGTGTGTGTTTAAAATCATAGAAGGAAGTGTCATTAGTCTTAATTACTTTAAAAAAATGATCAGGTTTTAAGAATCTTCATAAATACCTTGTTTGAGGCCCAATTTTTTCAACTGAGGAAATTTTTGGGAGTGAAGGAAGGTGTCTTCAATGGGGGGAAATTATATTATTCCTTTATCCTCAAATTTACTAAGTACATATTGAGGGGGAATGTTAATATATTTAATACTCATATAATATTATCTTTTTACAGATTCACACACTCATTTAAAATGTATTTTATAGAAGTGTAAGTAGATTAAATAATTGAGGGATGATTAAATTGAATCAAAAAAATAAAGAGGGGGCACTATGCCAATAAGAAGTATTGTTTATAATGGATTGATTATGTATGTATCTGCAACACCATATATCCATTTCCATATTTGAGTAAATATATGTAAAAATAAAGTAAATTGAATTTACATGTATAAATTTTTTAAAGTTTTTAAAAATGTTAGAAGTGTTTCATATGGGGTACATTGAGTTCAGCCTACAAACCCATTGCACCCTAAAAATATGAAGAGAAGTGCTATCAAATTTAATGGTAGGGGTTGGTGGAATAAATGTAAAGAAATTAATTAGGTACTCATATGATTTTTTTTCATATTTCAATCCAAATATAGTTAGAATAAAATGCATAATGTAACATCCCCACGGGGATCTACCTAAAAATATGTGATTTTTTTAAAATTTTAAATAATGTATTCTTTCATTAAATTACACCAAAAAAATCTAATTAGTGATCTAGATAAAATATTCTAAGTATGATAACTATAAAATAATAATGTGACATATATCCATCACTAATCACTATCATCATATGAAACACAACATAACTAAATATAGAGAGTAACTATAAAAAAATAGCCACTGTTAGTACAAACATATAACCACTATTGTTGATGCATAATAAGTAAAGAATTACATATCATTAGGTATAATGTTTCAATAATAATAAATACAATACAATGTAAAAGACACAAGATACAAGATACATGGCTCCACAGAGAATGAGTTCCCTAAACTCTAGTATCTATGGCAATCTCAAGTGTCATCTCGAAAGAAGTACTATTATGGGGAGGGAGAGAATCATCTGAATTCTTTTCCACACCAACCATGGACCATTGATACCTCACATAATCCCTCATTATTAAAGGGCCTTCCCTTCATAGATAAGTAGATAGTCATGATGTGGAAATCTAGAGAGACAAGCTAGTACCCATTTGTTGTATGATTTCTAAGAACATGCAGTGTACCATAAATAAATTCATTCTAACATGATATCACACAAACATGTAAATCATACATATGGAATGACAATGTCTAACTAACATTAATTTAGCTAAAGTTTTTTATAGTTATTTATCTTTAGGATTAGTCAAATTTATACACACCACTTGATCAGATTATCTTCATCTAGCATTAATTATGCTAGTAATCTAGTGAATTTTGTCTTACTACTTACTCAATACTAGCAATTCAAGATTTGGTTAACATAAGTATAACTAATAGATTCATATAGGTTACTTCCTACTCGCAATCATAAAACATGCTAAGCATGAGAATTATCAAAATTCATACATTTAGTTCATCAAATGTATGAATGAATCTCCATAATATTATTTATCCCATAAATAATAAACAAACAAGTATAGTTTATACCAACCAGGTATAATCTATATTTAGATTATATAATCTAATTGCTATAAATATATTTAAATACACATTATACTCTATGATAAGAAATAATTTTTTAGTTCGTTATTTCCATGTATACACTACTGAATTACAACATCTAGTCATAATAGAGAAGTCATAATTTTCATGAGAATATAACCCTTCATTTAAAAAAACTTGTTATATTTTTAGTAGACTATAATTGTATAGCTATTGGTTCTTATCCCTTGAAATCCTGTGACTTATTATTAATTATATAGATATCGACACACCTCTTTATGTTGTATATACAAATGAGTATCTAAGTCTTCATATTGATATTTTTCATATAGATGAGCACCTGTACACCCTAATTTTATTCATAAGATGTATTGTATATATATACTCAGACAATATATAAATATTATATCAATGGTCATATATATTTATTATTATTGAACTCCATATGATTTCAATAATCATTATAACTTTCATGTTCATAAAATACATTGACGATATTTTACAAGATAAGGGATTCAACGATATAATACTCCATAGTTTTTATCCCTAACTAAATAGATTTTCACCTAATATATTTAGAATATATATAAGTTTGTATTCCTTAATCATCTTAATACACATATAATAGATAAATTATACTTAATTATATCATCATATCAATAGTTTACCTTAATACCACTTCATGAATATCATTTTAAGACACTAAAGTAATAGTGTATTGAGTAATGATATTTTAATATATTATATGTTATATCTTAATTAGTATATTTTTTTGATCATTACTAAATTAGTATCATTATATAATATTATAACATTCTAGTATCACCATATTTATTCTAATAATACATCTACGTAAAATATCATTATTCAAAGAGTGAATTTACTTAGCATTGAATGCATTTCACCCTAACTTTATGCAACCAATATATAAATCTCTTCTTTATTTGTACATATATCACCATATATATTTGAATCATTGTATGATTATATATTCATTAGAATTATCAACATAATGTGATACAACCACTGGATTTATATCAGCATTAGGTTTCACTGTAAAGTTATTAATTGATACCAATTGAAACATATTAATCAATAAAATGTGATATTAGTTATGTAGACTAATAAAATCAACCCTTTATTTTCTGTCAGACCTCTATACAGAGGTGGGAGATATTAAAGATGTAATTTGTCTTATGTAAAACTAAATAATTTATGTTTTTCTAGATTCAAGATATGTACTTAAAGATGTGGCGTAGGATGTTATAATTATACAAAATTGGATAACTTATAAATCGCCATGCTTTTAGATTCTCCCTAATCACTTTATATAATTATAATAACTAGATTGATTAATGTTCCCTGATAATAAACTTACACATTGTAAGTGATTATCATTAACTAGATCACTATGTTTATATTTATTATTAAATAACAATAAAATGAATCATTGGTTTTGAAAGTCAAATATACATTATATGTATATATACAACATTGTTTTAGATATTATCTATATTCATAATTATTTATACTTATATACAATTCATTATTTATTATACCTTGAATGCATATCTCTATTTTGATAAAAAAAATATACATCTCATCCTATCTACTATTATTGTTGTTATTTGTTATACACTATATGCTTATAACATATCAATCATTGTACATATACATGATTCACTGTTCATTTGTGTTATACTGGTCAATAAAATATATGTTCATATTTAAGCCACTATAAGTTATAGATAGTATAATGAATTGATATGTATTCATAGTAGATATCTAATTAATAATTAATCTAATGATAGAATAATTTCCATATAACTAATTAACAATAATATCTAAATATTCTAGATAGTAAATATATGTAACAATGTTCCAAATAGTAATCACTATATATATATATATATATATATATATATATATATATATATATATACACACACATACATTATTAGTTTTAAATGTATTGCATATATATGGATTTTAGATGTATTGAATATAAACATGTAGATCACTCTATTTAAATTATTTACTACTTACAAATTCAGTAATCAATCATGTATAGATCAACTACCTGTAGAGACTTCTTGACTAAAATGGCATGATAATATAATTTCCACTCTTTCCTTGCTCTTTATCTATGCTCCTTCCACTTCACTCTCTTTCTTCCTTCTTCCCTTCCCTTCCACACTCTGTTCTCTTCTCTAAAAATTACTCCCCCTTTTGTCTCCTTATTCTCCCTTTTATACTAAATAGTTTTTCCTTTTTAATTTTATGCCCAAGATTTTACTCTATCTCTTTTTTTATAAAATGACTTTCTCTTTAATTTTTGGAATGATTTTCCTTCCAAAGCAAAGGGCTCACATTTTTTATAAAGCCTCCCCCCTTTTTTTCTTCATTTTTTCATTTAATTTTCTAGTAATAATGAAATACATTTGTTTTATCTCATAATTATGGTATAATCTAATTACTAATAATATAATTGTTTTATTCAATTTTCCTAATGTTAAGGAAACATGGCTAAGTAGAACATGTTTTTATTACTTGATAAGCTTAATTAATCATGACATAACACATATTATCATTCTACACTAAATCTATGTTTAATATCCATAATGAACTCACACAAGATTAATTCCACCTAGGCATAAATCAGAACTAACACACAACTAGTATGCATAAACATTTATCTAAATGTAATCATCAAAAGCATACTAACACTAACCATTAAAACCATGGATTTAATATGTACTATTTAATGTGGTGTATGCAGGGTTCTATCCATTCTTCTATCATCCCCTAACACCTCTATTTGCATCACCCTTTTTGATGATGCTCTCCCTCCATCATGATTTGAGGGATGAATATATCTTACATCCAACTCATAAAAGAAAGTAGTTATTCCATAAAATCATGACATATATACCATAAAATATTTTTGAAACAACATATCAAAATGATAAAAATGTAAAGAATATACACTACAACTAATTCATAAGAATGCGATCATGTAATCAGAGCAATATTCAACTGTCCCATAACATCATATAAATCATAGCTTTAGTTAATAATAACTAAATCAAATTACTAACTATAAATATCTGTGAATAATCAAGTAAGTTTGCTTAGTAAGGAATCAAGATGTAACATCATTCCCCCTTAAATTTGGTCATAGTACCAATGACACTTATTAAAACATAAGTTATGAATTAACAAAATTATTCAACAAAAAAATAACATAGTGTAAAGTATCAAATCAAGCGAATAAATGTGGAAATCACCTATAAAACTCATCATAGTCCTCCAAAGTAACACTATCCTCAAATTATTGGTCCCACAAGACCTTACATTATGACATATTACTATTACACACAAAAAATTGTGAGTGTCAATTACTCTTATTGGCTATACCATGAGCACCCCAAGATCCAAATCCTGCAAAGCATTCTAATCTAGCACATGTGAAGGATCATCTATATCATTTTGAAGATAAGATACATGGAAGACAATATGAAATAAAGTTAGGTATGGTGGTAATGCAAGCCTATATGCTATAGGATTGACCAATTCTTACACCTTAAAGGGTCTCACATATCTTGGTGAAAGTTTCACTAACTTCTCAAATTTAATTTAGCTCTTGTATAGCTTAACCCACAAGAACACTTTATCACCTATTGAAAACTACCTATCTATTATCTTCAAGTCAACATAACTCTTCTTCCTATCATTGGTCTTAGCCAATCTTTTCTTGATTAATTTAACTTGATATTCCATTTTTGAAAGCATCTTTGGTCCAAAGACTACCTTGTCTTCCAACCTATCCTAATTAATTGGTGTCTTTCACCTTCTTCCATACAATGACTAAAATAGTACCATCTTTAAAGCTAATTGGTATGAGTTATTATAAGCAAATTAAACCAATGGAAGATAATATTCCCACTTGTACTACTAATCCATGCAATATATATGAATAATATCCTCTAACACTTGATTAACTCACTCAATCTAACCATCAGTCTCTGGATGATATGCAATTCTAAAGTTTAATTGCATACCCAAAGTTGAATTTAGATTTATCAATCTAGAATCCATCTTCGAATCATGATCTAAATTTATCTTCTATGTAAATCCATGTAACCTACAAACTTCCTTTACAAACCTTTTTTCAAGAGTGGGTGAATCATCTATCAAATTGCCTGGTATAGAATGAGCCACCTTGGTTAGTTCATCAACTACTATGAAGATCATATTGTGTCTATTTTTTGATAGTGGTAAACCTTAGATAAAGTCCATACTGATCACTTGCCACTTATATTTTAGTATATCATGCAGATATAATAAACCAACTAGATGCACATGTTCAACTTTCACTCATTTACATTCTAGAGAATGTAACACAATATCCACCACATATTTATTGATTCCCTTCCAAAACTAAAGTGATTTAAGCTCTTCCATGATTTTAGTTACTCCTAAATGTCCTAAATATGGAGCATTATGTAGTTTCTTTAGTATTGTGCTCCTTAGATTATCTCGACCTAGCACATACATCCTTCTACTGTAACATAAAAGACCATCACTCTCTAATCTGATTCCTCTATATCTAGGAATCTGATCATTCTTATACAATGCTTTCTTAACCTAATCATAGAATTTATCTCCTTATAAAAATTAGACCAATCGATCCATGAAATAAGTCCTAATAGTATTCATGACTACTATGTACCTTCTATATCTTAGGGCATTGTCTATTCTATTCTCCTTGCCTTTGATATAGTTGATATCAAAATCATAATTAGAAAATAACTCGATCCATCACATGATTCAAATTTGGTTGGGTGAAGATGTACTTTAATCCTAAGTTATCCTTCTTGAGCTCAAGAAATTTTCCCAATAAGTAATGCCACTAAACATGTAAATCATGCACAATCACTATAAGTTACAGGCCATATGGGGCATAGTTCACCTCATAAAGTTTTATCTTACTTTATTTATAGACTACTAATACACCATCTTACATAAGGACTCCTCCTATTCCATCCCCAAATACATTTGTGATCATTAAAAATTGACTGTTGGGGTCAAAAACTCTTAACACCAGTGCTAAAGTAAGTCTTCTATTCAATTCTTAAAAATCTACTTCATACTAATCTGCTCAGTTAAAAATTTGGATTTTCTATTGCAATGAAGTAATCACATTATATATCTTAGAAAAATTCAGAATAAACTTCCTATAATATCCTATTAATCCCATGAAACTCCTTACCTCAAGCATATTCTTTGGTGTTGGCCATTCCATAATGGCTCTTATCTTTATCGGATCTACTAAAATACCTTATATAGAGATAATGTGTCCCAAATATTGTAATATCTCCTAGAAAATTCACACTTATATAACTTTCCATACAACTTGTGCTTCCACAATCATTATATAACTAATTCTGGATGTTTAAAATGATCCTCTTCATTCTTAAAGTATATAAGAATTTCATCCAAAAATACCAAGACAAAATGATCTAGATAATCTTTGAACACATTGTTCATGATATTTATGAATGCTACTAGATCATTTGTCAACCCAAATGGTAACATTGTGAACTCATAGTGCCCATAATAAGTTTTAAATGTTGTCTTAAAATATCCTCATCCCTTATCCTCAAGTAATGGTATCCTACTCTAAGATAAATCTTAAAAAAGACCATTTATCTTGAAAATTTATTGAAATGATCATCTATACAAGGTAGAAGATACCTATTTTAGATAGTTTCCTTATTTAACATTCTATAGTCTATGCAGAGTCAAAGAGTACAATCCTTCTTCTTGACTAAGACAATTGGTGTATCCCATAGTGACACACTTGGCCTAGTCAATCCATTTGACAACAATTCTTGGAGTTGAGCCTTCAATTCAACCAATTTTATGTTTTTCATCCTGTATGGTTCCTTAGACTATGGTTTCAATCTAGGTATGATATCGATAGAGAAATCAAACTCATGTCTAGGAGACAATCTTGGTAATTCCTCTGGAAAAACATCATGGAAATTCCTAAAGAATGGATAATATTTAAGGGATGGTCCCTTAGATTCCTCCATTTCATTTATCTTGATTATAAATGTTTGGCATCTTTTTCCTTGGGCCTTCTTGAGTTTCATTTCAAAAACATGCCTAAGTCTCAACTCTCTTTTCTCACCTTAAATTTGTATTTGATTTTCAAACTCATATAGACATTCAAACTTCTTTAGGTAGTAGTCAAACTTGTTCTTATGTTTTGAAATCTAGTTGACTCTTAAGATCACATCATATGACCCTAGTGGTGATACATATAGATCCACTATTATTATGAATTTAGGCAACCTAATCTATGCTTCGACTAAACACTTCCCAACCATAACTTTTGAATCATTCCCATATTGTATTGACTATGCATTTTATATTAATTTAGGTCTTCTAGGTAACTTACTAAGCATTTTAGGAGCTATAAAACATTTTATGTCCCCTGTATCTATCAAAATGAAAACTAGATGTTTAAACAAAATACCTAATAATTATATGGGTGAAACTTGGAATTCATATTGTTGATTATCAACCATCACATGAATATGCTACTAAAAATTTCCCTACTAAGGATTATAACCTTTGTTCCTTGACTTATCCTAAGTACACTCATGATCATAATGGTAATTTTTGCAAATGAAGCAAATTCTAGGGGGTCCTTTCCTGTCAATGTATTGGTTTCCCTTGAAACTAAATTTAAAACCATTGCCCAATTTTTTATTGCCTAAACCATTGTTGAATTTGGCATTTTAATTTTTGAACTTCATCTTGGAATATCCACTCTTCTATTCATATTTCTTCATTTTGAAAGTTGGTTTAGATCTTCCAAAATTGTTCTTAAAATTATCCCTGGCCTGTGTATGAGATGCCATCTTTTACTTTTATTTGATTTCCTTCTCAAAGACCTAGTCTATGGTGGATGGTCCATGAATGTCCACTTCTCCATTGATATGACATTTCAATCCAATCATGAACTTTATAATTATAAACCTCTCATTTTCTTGGTATTAAGATACATACTTCAAAATTTTGTTGAACTATTACCATTACTCATTCACCGATAAGTCTTCTTGCTTCAGATTCTATAAATCTATAAAATTTTGGTCAAAATATAACTATGAAATCCACTATGACCTAAATAATGTCACAAACTACTCCCATATAGTGGTGGTCAAATTAAGATTCATTTTTAACTTTTTATTGTCCTACCATGTAGCTACTTCACCAACCAACTAGTAAGCTCCCCAAATTACTTTAGTGACTTTAGAGTAGTTTTGAATCTCTAAGTACTTATTCATATTAGTAAACCATGATCAAATTTGTCATCCAAAATAGTTCCCTCAAAATTAGGTGGATTCACCTTTTTCATATCTCTATCCAATTTTGTAGCTACCTAATCTCTCACATCTTGAGGGTTTTCCTACTCAATGGAATGATATTTGGGTTCATCCAAATGTTCTTCCTCTTCATGGCCATGAAATTCCTAATCCATGTTTGAAATTTGATCCCTTGTCTCATTCATGGCTATGAAAATCTAGTCCAAATTTGTAGCTTGTTCAACAACAAATTAGTTAGGATCAAACAGAGGGTTATGGTCATTGAAATTTGAAGGACCCTCTTTGGATACTATAGATTTCACCATATCCTTTATGTCAAATAGAAATATACAAAAATTTTAGTGGATTCATTCAATCCTAGAATTTGAGCCATAGCTCTAATACCACATGTAACATCCCCTAGAATACGTATTTTTTTAAAATTTTAAACAATGTATTATTTCATTAGATTACACAAAAGATAATATAATTAGTGATCTAGATAAAATGATCTTAAGTATGATAAATTTAAAATAATCATGTGCCATCTATCCATTACTGATCACTATCATCATATGAAACACAACATAACTAAATATAGAGAGTAACTACAAAATTCTAGCCACAACTGGTACAAACATACAACCACTATTATTGATTCATAATAAGTAAATAATTACATATCATTAGGCATAACATTTCAATAATAATAAATACAGTACAATGTACACGATATAAGATACATAGCTCTACGTAGCATGAGTTATCTAAACTCTAGTATTTATGGCAATCTCAAGTGTCATCTCCAAATAAGTAATGCTATGGGGATGGAGAGCATCATCCAAGCACTTTTTCACACCAACCATAGACCATATATCCCTCTCAAAATACCTTATTAGGAAATGACCCTCCATTGAGGAGTAGATAGTGATGGTGTGAGAATCGAGAGAGACAAGCTAGTACCTGTGTGATGTATGATTTTTAAAAACATGTAGCGTACCATAAATAAATCTATTCTAACATGATTTAACACAAACATGTAAATCATACATATGAAATGACAATTTATAATTAACATTAATTTAGATAAAGTTTTTAATAGTTATTTATAGCTAGGATTAGTTGAATTCATACATACCACTTGATCGGATTACCTTCATCTGACATTGATGATGCTAGTAAGCTAGTGAAGTCCATCTCATTACTTACTTAGTACCAACAATGTGAGATTAGGTTAACATAAGTATAACCAATAGATTCATATAGTATAGTTCCTACTAAAAATTATAAAACATGCTAAGCACAAGAATAATCAAAATGCATACATTTAGTTCATCAAATGTATGAATGAATCTCTACAATATTATTTATCACATAAATAATAAGCAAACAAGTACAGTTTATACCAACCATGTATAATATATGTTTATAATGCATAATCTAATTTCTATAAGTATATTTAAATATATAGTAAACTCTATGACAATAAATAATATTATAGTCCATTATTTCCATTTATACACTATTGAATTACAACAGTCAGTCATAATAAAGAAGTTATAATTCTCATAATAACATAACCTTTGTTTTAAGTGAACTTTTTATATTTTTAGTAGACTATAATTATATAGCTATGGGTTCCTCTCCCTCAAAATCCTATGACCTATTAATAATTTTACAGATATAGGCACACCTCTTTATGTTGTATATACAAATGAGTATCTAATTCTTCATATTGATATTTTTCATACATAAGAGCACCTGTCAACCTAATTTTCTTCATAAGATGTACCATATATAAGTATTAAAACAATATATAAATATTATATCATTGGTCATATATTTCTTATTCCTGAACTCCATATGATTTCAACAATCATTATAACTTTCGCATTCACAAAACACATTGATGATATTTTACAAGATAAGGGATTTAACAATGTAACGCTCTTTCATAGTTTTTATGCCTAACTAAATATATTTTCACCTGATATATTCAAAAAGTATATAAATATGTATTCCTTAATCATATTAATACACATATAATAGATAGATTATACTCAATTATAACATCATATCAATAGTTTACTTTAATACCACTTCATGAAGATCATTTTCATACACTAAAGTAATAGTGTATTGAATAATGATATTTTAATATATTATATGTTATACCTTAATTAGTATATTTTTATGATCATTACTAAATTAGTATCATTATATAACATTATAACATTCTATCATCATTATTCAAAGTATGAGCTTATCATTAAATGCAATTTGCCCTAACTTTATGTAACCACTATATAAATCACTGCCTTGTTTGTATATATATCACCATATATATTTGAATCATTGTATGACTATATATTCATCATAATTATCAACATAATGTGATACAAAAATTGGATTTATATTGACCTTTGGTTTCATTGTAAAATTATTAACTAATACCACTTGAAACATATTAATCAGTAAAATGTGATATTAGTTTTGTAGCCTAATAAAATCATTCGTTTCTTTTCTATCAGACCTCTATATAGAGGTGGGTGATATTAAAGAGGTAATTTGTTTTATGTAAAGCTAAATAATTTATGTTTTTTCTAGATTCAAGATATGTACTAAAAGATGTGGTATATGATGTTATAATTATACAAAATTGGATAACTTATAGATCATCATGCTTTTAGCTTCTCCCTGATTGCCTTATATAGTTATAATAACCAAATTGGTTAATGTTCACTAAGAATAACCTTACACATTGTAAGTGATTATAATTAACCATATTTCTATGTTTATAGTTATTATTAAATAACAATATAATGTATCGCTAGTTTTGGAAGTTAAATATACATTATATGTATATATACGGTGTTGTTTTAGATATTCTCTATATTCATCATTGTTTATACTTATATATAGTTTATTTTTTTGTTATATCTTGAATTAAGATCTCTATTTTGATAAAAATTATACATCACATATAATCTAATATTATGATTGTTATTTATTATACACTATATGCTTACAACATGTCTGTCACTGTATATCTACATGATTTGATATTCATTTGTGTTATACTAGTCAACAATATATCTGTTCATATTTAGATCACTGTAAATTCTAGATAATATAGAGACTTAGATATGTATTGATAGTAGATATCTAAACAACAAG
The DNA here is from genome assembly GCA_037957365.1 of Torreya grandis. NCBI lineage: Eukaryota > Viridiplantae > Streptophyta > Pinopsida > Cupressales > Taxaceae > Torreya > Torreya grandis. The sequence goes on from JARHVA010001638.1 coordinate 2,943,888, forward strand.
TAATCTAATGATAGAATAATTAGCATATAACTAATTAATGGCAATATCTAAATATTCTAGATAGTAAATGTATGTAAAAATTTTCCAAATAGTAATCACTTTATATATACATTGTTGGTTTTAAACATATTACATATCTCTAGTTTTTAGATGTATTAAATATAAGCATGTAGATCACTATATTTACATTATTTACTACTTAAAATTTTTGGAATCAATCATATACAGATCACCTACTTGTAGAGATTTCCTTACTAAAATGGCATGATAGAATAACTTCCACTCTTCACCTATTCTTTCTCTCTACTCTTTCCACTTCACTCTCTTTCTTCCTTCTTCTCTTCCCTTCCACACTCTGCTCTCTTCTCTAAAAATTGCATCCCCTTTTATCTCCTTATTCTCCCTTATATAATGCATAATATTTCCTTTTTCCTTTTATTCCCAAGCTTTTACTCTTTCTCTTTTTTTTATTAAATGACTTTCTCTTTAATTTTTGGAATGATTTTCCTTCCAAAGTCAAGGGCTTGCATTTTTTTCTAAATTTTTCCCCTTTTTTTCTTTGTTTTTTTCATTTATTTTCTAATAATAATAAAATACAATTTTTTAATCTCATAATTATGGTATAATCTAATTATTAATAATATAATTATTTTATTCAATTTTCATTTTTTTCCATGTTAAGGAAACATAGCTAGTTAGAACACATTTTTCTTACTTAATAATCTTAATTAATCATGACATAACACATATTAGCATTCTATACTAAATCTATGTTTAATATCCATAATGAAATCACACAAGATTAATTCCACATAGGCATAAATCATAAATAACACACAACTAGTACACATAAACATTTATCTAAATGTAAACAATCATAAAAAAATATATTAATGCTAACCATTATAATCATGAATTTAATATGTACTATTTAATGTGGTGTGTGCAAAGTTTTAGCCATTCCTTTGATATCCCCCAACACCTCCATCTATATCACCCTCTTCAATGATGATCTCCCTCCATCTTGCTCTGAGGGATGAATCTCTCCTGCATCCAACTCATGATAAGAAGGTATTTAGTCCATAACATCATGATATATATACCATAAAATACTATTGAAATAACATATCAACATGATCATAATGTAAATAATATACACTAAAACTAATTCATAGCAATGCAATCATATAATCAAAGAAATATTCAATTGCCCCATAATAACATATAAATCATCAATTAGTTAATAATAACTAAATAAAATTACCAACTATAAATATTCATGGATAATCAAGTAAGTTTGCATAGAGAAAAATCAAGATGTAACACACAAGGTCACATGGATGACATGTTGACAATTACTTTGTTTAAAAATGGGAAGACATGATCAATTCTAAACATTGAAACTAATTTAGAAATGCACATGGGCAATAGGGAAATTCCTATTGAATAAGAAGGTGTTTAAATTATTATGTGTTTAATGTGATATAAAAAAAGTATTACTAGGAATGTTAAAATGATGTAAAAGAGAGAAATAATTATACAGATATAAATGTAAAAAGAGATATTAATATTACACTTACTATATTTAAAATTAAAAAAAATGTGGGAGAGGTGCACTTAGCTTATTTTTGATCTCTATTACTCATTACATTTGTCATTATCCTTGAAATGGATTTTTATCTTCTCTATAACTATTTAATTTAGTGAACACAATATAAAACCTTATGTGAATGCTATCGATGAAACTCAGACCCTTGTAGTGATAGGTATTATCCAGGCTCTACTAGTACATTCCTAGTTGACTCTATAAAACTATGATGTTCTAGACCACTATGCTTACACTTTTATATGTCCCCTATGTGCATGCTAACCTTTGGTCTTATGTGTTGATATATATTTCCCTTCTATTGTTTTGAAATAATAATTAGACTTTTCACACATCACAATCATTGAAAAAGGGGTTAGAAAATTGGGTTGGATAGCCCTAACCATTTCCTATAGAGTGAAAATGTTTCATATATTCTAATACTTTGGTGAGGGACTAGATTAAACATAAACATACCACCTAGGTGTGTTTATGTGCACCATCATGATCAATATATAATTGAATGAAATTTTTGTCTTTTAACACTTGAAACCATGCAGATTTAACCTAGCTTTATATTCACACTTAGCTCTAGGATTTCAATTTTGAGGGATATTCATATATGTTTACCTTTGTAATAGTTTTTAGTATTTTTAAAAGAGAGTTTTAATGAGGGACCCTACCTTTACAAAAAGAGATCATTTGAGGTCTTGAAACTAGATATTATAATACACATGCCAAGAGAGATAAAACAAAATAGCCAACCAAAAAATAAAAGAAAAGTAGCAAAAAAGAAGAAAATTATATTATAGGACCCATCTATTATTTGCATGACTTAGAAAAATTTTGGTTAAGATTTTCTAGTGGGATATTTTTTTTCTTGTTGAGATGTAGCTCAACATTTTCATTAGCAACATCCCTCATCTTTTTATCCTTTTTATGGGGCTCAACATTGTCATCTTTACCTTTAGTGAGGGAGTTTAGGGTCTCCATGCTTTTAAGACTCTTCATAAAAGTGAGTCTGATATATTCAACCAGTTTAATAATATTTTAATTTATGGATTCATTATTTTTTTCTAGATTAAATAATCTTTCCTTGATTTTATGAAATTCTAAGTTGATTTTGAGGAGTCCAGATTTAGTGTAGTAGATGCCATTATTGAGTTTGAGTTTATTTATTTCATCCTTGAACCTTTTCTGATAATTTAATAACCAATGAAGGATTGATTTATGTAAATACATCTTAACTTTAATTTTATTGAGTCTTGATTGATATCTTTGTTCCTCCATTATCTCCTTGAATTCTAAGAGGGGGGATTAGATTGAGATGGATTAGGAGTAGGATGGGTTTTCTCAAAATAGTCTCTTAAATATAAATATAAGGGAGAATTTTTTTGAGAATTTTTAGAATATTAGAAATATCCTCCAATTTTATATTTTCATCAAGGTCGTGGGAGGTGGAGAGGGAAGTGGGAGCAGGGATGGTGGGAGTATGCCTTTGTAATAGTTTCTCGAGAGTGTGTTAACTAATTTTAAAAAATTCCATAATCTACTAGATATAATGTCATAAAATGCCTCTCAACTACTCAATTAGATAAATATTTTCAATTTTACAAGTTTAATAAATCTACTCAATCTAATAAATATACTCAATTTGATGTATATAATTTGCTTTAAAATGTCATATAATATCACAATAATGTATAATTACCCACATATGTGTAAATATATCAAATTTAAATCACATAATCTAACCCAAAGTTTTAAATATATATTTTTAATTGGATAAATATATAATACAAACTCATTATATCCCCCCCTTTAATTTGAGGGGTGAATTTTGCAAAACTTTCATCTCAAAATAAAGTGTCATTCACATTTTGATGCAGGAGCATCACTCTTAGGGATATTGTTTTCTTAATTTTGGTGTGATTTCATTAATTTAGGTTTGATAATTCCTTTAATGTCTTTAAAATGCCCCAATAATTTTTATATTTCAAGTTGGCATCCTAGGATTGAATGTAGGTAGTTCAAATTTCAAATTTGAAGTTTTCTTGCCAAAACTAATTTTTCAAATATTTAAATTTTTGGATTATTTTAGGACTTAAATGGGTAATTTAATTGGTTGATAAAGTGTGTGAAAAAATTTAAAAACATGTCTAGGTACCCCTCAAACCCATGTCAAGATTCCAAATACTTAATTGTATGGAAATCTCCTTTTAGCGCAAACTTCATGTTTCGAACTCACCTTGTTGACCATTGGAAAGGTAAATTAGGTAGTTACAGTAGTTGTTTGCATATAAAATTTGATATTTTCAAGGTGTAAAATTTTGATTCATGTTTTTAAGAGCACAATATTCAACATAATAGGAAATAAGGAAGCCCCTATTAAAAACTTGATACAAACCCTTGTTTTAGGTGTTGCTTCTTTTGTTTGCAGATTGTGTTCATGTTGTTAATGGATAAATTGCATTGAAAATGTGATTATAAAAATGAATAAAGGTTTATTTTATTATATATTGGAAAATTTTCAATAATAAATTATTAAATTTCAAGATCCATAGAGGTTGGTAGAAAACCCATTATTTTCTTGTACTCTGTATTTCTTACATAGACTGTGTAATGATTTATGAAAGAAATGATCATTGAAATGAGTTGAAAATAATTTTAAATTTTTTTTAAGTAATTTTAATTATTTATAAGTTTATTTCAATTTTTTATTTCATATCATTGTGTCTTGTTCACTTCTATAGGAATACAGGTTTGTAGACACACTTTTTTCCTACATAGACAAGTGAGATTTAGATTGGAAAAACTTAACATTAGATTGGGAAACAAAAAATAACATTTGGAAAAAATTTATGAGGTTAATAAAGACCTAGGGAAGTGTTTAAATTTACATTAAAACTTTAATAATGTTCACATTCCAATTATTTTTAACCTTAGGTCTGCACTAGGTGGATAAAGCCCTAAACTAGGGTTTCAAACATAACTTTTGTTCCAACCATCAAAGATTCATAAAATTTTGTAGTTTGGAAAAATTTAATATTATATAACTGAATAAAAATATTTTAGGCTGATATGGATGGGAAAATATGGATTTTGAAGGTCTGAGTTGTAATTGAGCTAGAAGAGGCATAATTGGGTAGGCTTAAAGAAGGAAAGTGGACCTAGGAGAGGAGTTAGACTCTCAAATTTGATACATAGGTGTAAATTAATAGGGGAAAAAATTATATAATTTTGGAATATCACAACTAATTTCACTTTTTCATACAATTATTTTTATATTCAAGAAGGTTTAATAGGAAGGTTGTCAAGAACCTAGTGAATTGGGTCATGGAGATAAGATTGACATTAGAAACAAGGAACCCTATACATAATTTTTGTATTAGAGCCATGATTGGATAATAGAGAATAATTATAAGAGATATCCTTTGGAGGAGAGAGAAATAATTACTTGTTTGATAGGTTACCTGAACAAAGATCAAAATGCCACCTAATAAAAATATAGGTGTTGTAAAGAATCAAGGGAATCAAGATGTTGTGTTGGAATATATGAGGAACCTTAGAATCATCTTGGATGTTAGGTTGAATATTTTAGAACAAAAACAAATAAGAGGAGTCCTAACAGGGGACTTGAGTGATAAGTAAAATGAGCCACGAGATCATGAGGAAGAAAAGGGAGAATAAATAGTTGAAAGACCTGAAGAGTAGGGTATAGAGAGACTCCTAAAGGTGATCATAGGTTAGGGGTCTAAAACAAAGGTGTAATTACCCACCAATGCAGGTTTTCTTGATGGATAAGAACTCATGGATTGGGTGAATGAATTAGACAAGTTTGTTGAGGATGAAGAGGTACCTGATGAGAAGAAGGTAAAGTTTACAATAACCAAACTGAAGGGGCATGATTCATTATGGTGGGAATTCACTCAAGATGAGATAAGAAAGAATGGGAAGAACAAGATAAATTCTTGGGATATAATGGTTACCAAGCTCAAAGGAAAATTCTTATCAGGTGACTATGAGACAAACTTATTCAGACAATTATAAGACTTGAAGCAAAAAGAAATGTATGTGAAAGCATATACAGAGGAGTTATATAATCTTACCATCAAGTCAAGACATGTTGAGGAATACAAATAAAAGATTACAAGGTATTTTAATGGCTTAAGGTATAATATATAAGATGAACTAGCACTTGTTTTCCCAAGAACACTGGAGGAGTGTTACCAATTTTCATGCAAGGCCGAAGATAACTTGAATAAGAAAGATACTCAATAGAATAGAGGAAGGGGATGATATTTCAGAGGTAGAAGACAATAAGGGGGTAGAGGTTTCTCATAAAGAGGCCATCAAAGTGAGTCAAGAAATTCACAAGAGCAACCCATGAGTTCAAGAGGTGGATTTAGGGGTAGGAGACATTTCAACATAGGTGGTTATGCATTAAGGGGTAGAGGATAAATTGGATTTGAAAGAAGGTGTTTCAAGTTCAATAATTTTTATCACCATAAGTCATGGGAGTGCCTAGAGGACTAGCCAATAGGGAGTCCAAGAAATGAAAGGAGAAATCAGATTGCACAAGGAGGTGAGGAAGAGAGTGTTTTCTCTCCATCACTTATGGAAGACCCTAGAGTGGGAGAATCATTACTCATGAGGAAGGTGATAATCAATCCACCCAAGTATAAGGATCCACCACAAAGGAAGATTATTTTTAGGACATCTTGAAAATTCCAAGGTAAATGTTGTAAAATGGTCATAGATTCAGAAAGCATTGATAACTTTGTTTCAGTAGAAATGGTTAACAAGCTTGGATTGAAGAAACTACCTTAACCCACAACATACAAGGTCTCATGGTTGAATAAGGGTCAGCAAGTTTTGGTGAGTGAAAAATTTTGGGTAGAGTTCAAAGTTGAAAGGTATAAAGATAAGGTTCTTTGTGATGTCATCCTAATGGATGTGTGTCATGTCCTTCTTAGGAGGCCTTGGAAATATGATAGGAAAACCACTCATGATGAAAGAATAAATAGGTACACCTTGATCAAGGATGGAGTTACTCACGCTTTGTTTCACATGAAGGATGAGTAGAGTGATCAATAAGTTGGCTCACACATGATGTTGGTAAGTGGGAAAGAATTTATGAATGTTATGTATGAAGAAGAGTTGGATTTTATTTGGTGGTCAAGCCTAGGAATTTTATGATAACCTCTAAGATAAATGAGCTACCCCAAGAGATCCAGGATATGTTAGAAAAATATGTAGATATAGTTGTTAATGAGCTACCCAACACATTGCCAATTATGAGGAGTATAACACATCATATAGACTTTGTACCTGGAACAAGTATACTAACAAGAAAGCCTACAATATGACCCCATAATATAATGATAAGATCAAAATATAACTGCAAGAGTTTTTTGACAAATGGCTGATCAAAGAGAGCTTGAGTCCTTGTGCAGTGCCTATAGTATTAGTGCCAAAGAAGGAATGTGAGTAGAGGATGTGTACTAATTCTAGGACCATAAATAAGATCTCCATAAGATATAAATTTCCACTTCCTAGGATGGAGGATTTGATGAATTACTTTAGTGAAGCAAGATACTTTTCCTAGATTGACCTCAAGAGTGGGTGTTAATAGATAAGAATCGGGTAAGGGGATGAGTGGAAGACTTATTTCAAGACAAATGAAGGTTTATATGAGTGGTTGGTCATGCCATTTGGTTTTAAAAATGCACCAAGAAATTTTATGAGATTAATAAATGAGGTGATAAATGATTTTATAGGAAATTTTGTACTAGTATACTTGGATGACATACTAATCTATATCCATAGCAAGGAGAAACATCTTCACCATTTCGAGTTGGTTGTGAGAAGGATACAAGAAGAGAGGTTATTGATCAACCTCAAGAAGTGTGATTTCATGAAATCAAAAAAATTTATTTTGGATTTGTCATCTCATAAGGCATGTTGAAAATGGACAAGAACAAGGTGAAGGTAATCATGGGGTGGCCAACACCTAGGATAGTAAGAGAAGTGAGAATTTTTCATGGTATTGAAATTTTTTATAGGAAGTTCATTAAATATTTTAGTGTAATATGTGCTCCCATCATAGACACCATCAAGGGAGATAAGAAACATTTTGTGTGGAATGAGAAAGTAGAAAATATCTTCCAATACTTGAAGTAAAGAATCACAGAGTAGCCAATACTAGCATTGCCAAATTTTAAAAAGTATTCCAAATAGAGTGTGATGCAAGTGGTTTGGTAATAGGGGCTATCCTTAGCCAAGAGGATAGACCTATAGCCTATTTTAGTGAGAATTTGAATGATTCTAAGAAGAGGTACTCATCCTATGACTTGGAGTTCTATGCAATGGTATAACCACTGAAGAATTGGAGGAATTATCTTATGCCAAAGGAGTTCAAAGTATACATGGATAATCATGCACTTTAGTTCATCTCCAATCAGCCCAAACTGAACCAAAGACATGTGAAATGGGTGGAGTACATGTAGAATTCCACCTTCACCAACAAGTATAAATAAGGGCAAACTAACAAGGTTGAAAATGCATTGAGTAGGAGAGTCTTAATGGTACATGAGATTCAGTTAGAAAGTGTTGGGGTTGAGTGACTTAAAGATTTGTATGAGGATGATGAATACTTTAAGGAATCATACCATGCATGCAAGCACCCAAGTAAACTCAACAAGGAGACATGGTTAAATTTTGTTCTTCAATATGGAATAATATTCAAAAAAGTATAGTTTTGTCATCAAAAAGATCTATAAAGGGAAATTTGATCTAAGAGAAGCATGATGGAAGCATGGTAGGCCACTTTGGTCTTGATAAGATATTGGATTTGCTCACCAGGCATTACTACTGGCTTAGAATGCAAGAAGTAAGGAGGTATGTAGAAAGGTGCAAGATTTTTCAATTAGTAAAAGGTAAGAACACTAATACACATTTGTATCAACCCCTACCAGTCCCAAATAAGCCTTGTGAATCCATAAGTATGGACTTTGTGATGAGATTTCCTAGGACACAAAGGGGTTTTGATTCAATTTATGTATTTATTGATAGATTCTCTAAAATGGCACACTTCATACCATGTAAAACCACTAATGATGCCACACATGTGACCAATTTATTTTTCAAGGAGGTAGTGAGACTTCATAAAGTACCCATGAACATTGGTTTTGATAGGGACACGAAGTTTCTTGGTCACTTTTGGAGGAAATTATGGAGGAAGCTAGGCACAAACTTGAGTTTAAGTTTATATTAACATCCTAAGATAGATGGGAAAACTAAGGTGGTGAATATAAGTTTAGGAAACTTGTTGAGGTGTTTATGCAAGGACCATCCCAAATAATGGGATCTTGTGTTGCCTCAAGCCAAGTTTGCTTATAATGACTTTACCAATAGGAGCATTGGTATGAGCCCATTCTAGGTGATCTATGGAATGTAGTCTAGAGGTTTATTTGAGGTTATAAACATAATCCATATGGACAAGATAAGTGTTTAAGGTGAAGAGTTTGTAATGGTAATGAAGGAGGTACATGAACAGGTAAGGAAACACTTAGAGTCTAGTGTTGACAAGTACAAGAAATATACATATTTGAGTAGAATAGAAGTGAATTCATAGGTTGGAGACTAATTAATATCTCATCTCAAGAAGGAAAAGTACCCAAGGGGTGAATACAACAAGCTAAAGATGAAAAAGATAGGTCCTTTCAAGATTCTCAGAAAGTTTGCAAATAATGCATACAAATTGGAGTTGCCTAGTGGGGTAGGAATTTCACCTATATTCAATGTTGAAGAATTTTACCCTTATAAATAATGTATTTAATGATGAAACACAATAGAGGATTCATCTACAATAGGCCTAAATTGGGAAACATAATTGCCTAAGGCCAAGATAAAAGAGATAGAGTGCATACTGGACAAACAGGTGATCTAGAGGACTAAAGACAAATAGTAATTCAAGTACTTGGACAAATGGAAGAATCACCAAGTAGAAGATGCCATGTTGATGAATAAACATGACATACATAAGCATGGGAGTACTCTATAAGCACTCATAGATAACAATCCATGAGTTCTTTTTTTCCTTTCCTTGAGAGCATGATGCAGGAACATCACTCTTACGGAGTTTTTTATCTTTATTTTGGTGTGAATTCATTAATTTAGGTTTTATAATTCATAATATGGATTTATAAGGCCCCAATAATTCTTATATTTCAAATTAGTAGCTGAAAGAGTGTGCCAAGATCTCTGAATAGATTTCATGCAATCAAATTTGAATCCTGTGAGGTAGTGTGAGAGCTCTAAAATTCTAAGAGAGGAAAAATATGCATTAACCTATCTATTGAAAAGTTTGAATGAGTCAATTATTCATTAATATTCTAAAAATGAAAAGTGGGGTACATATAGAGAAAATTAGAGCAACACGAGGAAGCCTCTAATTTTCTTAATTAACTAATTAAAATTAAATATAATTAGCCTATGGACCCTTTATAACTAACCTAAGGAATCTTAAATAACATAGAATGGCCATACGAATATGTAGGAAAAACCTAATTAGAAAAATCACTACACTAACACCCCCCCTTAAGCATAGCTTGGGTGAGATGAGAATTGGGTCTTGGCATTGAAAGCTTGATGAGGTACTTGAGTACATAGTGATGAACCTCCATAGGAGAAAGAAGAAGGTAGAGCAACCCTAACCCCAATGAGAGCTCATAAATGAACAAATTTACTCTCTATGAAGTTCTTGGTTAGAGTATCTAAAATTTTCTTTGATGTTGGATAGTATTGAAGATCAATGACTTGCTCATTGATAAGTTCCCTAATGAAATGCATGTGAATCTCTATATGCTTGGTCCTTTGATGGAGAACTAGATTCCTACAAATATGGATAGTGCTTTGGTTGTCATTGTAGATGATTGTTGGATTATTAAATTGGACACTAAACTTATTGATAATCCCATGAAGCCATAGTGCTTCAGTGGTGGCATTGATAGTCCCTCTATATTCTACCTCTATAGATGATAAAGCAATTGCATGTTAATTCTTGCTTGAACAACTTATTGGACCTGAACTAAGTGATAAACTATATCTTGAAGTGTAATTTTGACTCTAAATATCTCCAGCCTAATTTGAATCTATGTATCCAATCAAATCAACCTCTATTCCTGCTCCATAGTGTATCCCATAGTTGTGTGAACCCTAAATGTAGTGAAGAATACACTTTGATACTTTCTAGTGCAACTCATGTGGATCCTACATAAATTGGGAGACCAAACCAACTACATAAGATATTTCAGGTCTAGTTCATGTGAGATAGATAAGAATACCCATGAGTTATCGATATGGTGTTGCATCAATGAGTGGTGTAGGACAATCAGCCTCAAGCTTCACACTAGATAAGAAGGGAGTAGGAGTTGGATTACAATTAACCATGTTAAACCTCAAAATAAAATCAAGAGAATACTTAGATTATGATAAATTTATCTTAGAATCTAACCAAATGATTTCAATCCTCAGAAAGTAGTGCAACAATCTCATGTCTAGCATTGAAAATCTATCTAAAAGTGTAGTTTTCACTACTGAGATGGATGATTATGAGCTCCCTATAATCAATACGTCATCTAAATAGAGAACTAGGATCAATAGATTCATCCTACCATAAGATGTAGACATTCAAATCTGAGTGGCATCTAGTAAACCCAACTGTGAAGAGAAAGGAGTCCATCTTGGCATACCATTCTCAAGGGGCCTATTTGAGTCTATAGATAAATTTCTTGAGTCTGCAAACTAAGGAGGTATCTTACATAAAGCCTTGTGGTTGCTCCATATATATCTTTTATAGACGTCACCTTGGCTATAGGATCAAATGTCTTAGTATAGTCTATTACAGGCACATGAGAAAACCCATTTGTAACCAAATGAGATTTGTACTTATTGAATGACCCATATGTACCATACTTGGTCCGATAAACCCATTTACACTAGACCAATTTTATTCCTTTAGGAAGAGGTACCAAGTCCCATGCTTTGTTCTTTATTATGGAACTATATTATTTTTTCATAGCATAATCTCATTCTAGAATTCTAGATGCCTCATGAAAGGTTTGTAAATCTGAAATAATGGCCAAGTAGGCATGTGAAGTCCCCTAAAACTATGATCATGTCCACCTTGTATCTGATGGATTTATAACCCATACCCTAGCACTTTGAAGTGTCTATTTATCCCAAATAGGACTAGAATTATATGAGATTAGAGAATTAATAGGTGAGTCCTCATCATCTATAGTGTCAATGTGAGATATAGGAGGAGTATCCTCATCACTACTCTCATTTATTGAACTTGAAGAAGAAGATTCATCCTCATTATTAGGAGGATCTTGAGGTGGATCTACATCACTTTCAAAAGTGGAATCAATGTCCAATGAGACTTTTGAAGAGTCTGGAGTGCCAGGAATGTGTTCATGTGGGCTCTCACAAAACTTGACAATCCTTTAAATGAAAAACTCACGAGTTTTAATATGGAGAATCCTATATCCCTTAACACCCTCTGCATACCCCAAAAAGATGCAAGATTGACTCTGAGGGTCCATTGCCTTGTATTTCTTCTTGGGAGCATGAGCCATTGCCGGTGATCCAAATACTCAAAAGTGATCTATTGGAGGCTTGTGACTGTTCCAAGCTTCAAAAGGAGTGATTTCTTTCAAGGCTTTATGTGGAACTTGATTCTTAATATAACACACACAATTAATTTCTTTAGCCCAATACTGAGGAGTAAGAGACTTTTATTAAAGCATGTAGTTGGCTATTTCCTTCAAGGTATGGTTCTTGCATTCAGCCACACCATTATACTAAGGATTTTATGGAAATATTTGTTGCATCTAAATCCCCTCTTATGTGAAAAACTACTCAAACCTATTATTGACATACTTTCCACCATTGTCAGTCCTTAAGATTTCGATGGAACATTTTGACTACTTCTCCACAAGTGCCTTGAAGTCCTTAAAGTGATCAAAGACCTTAAACTTCTTTTTGAGAAAAAAACACCCAGGTGTACCTCAAAAAGTCATTGATGAATGTGAGGATGTATCTTGTCCAATTGAATGAAGTTTTATAAATGAACATGTTAAGTCACTATGGACTATTTATAGCTTCTATTTGGCTCTCCTTATTTTGCCCTTGTCATATTTCTCTTTTGGATGCTTACCAAGAATGCAGCCATTACATAGGCCATCTAAGAATTTGACTTTAGATAACCCTAAAACCATGTCCTGGTGACTGAGTTACTCTAGGTAGCGATAATTTAAATGGACAAATCATTTATGCCATAGTTTTCTCACTCTATCTACATGAGTAAGTAGTGTAATTAAGGGCTGATTTGGGGCAAATTGTGAGAAGGTATACAATATAGGCTAATTATTAAGCTTCTCATAAGCCACTATGGTGTCATTATACATATCCTTGATGACCACTAAATTAGGTGTGAACTCAACTAGCTTCCCTACACCTATGTGAGTGATTTTATATACTAATAAAAGATTGGTGGATAGTGGTGGAACATATAAAACATCATTGAAGGTCTTGTCACTTACTTCTATCGATCCTTTACCATTGACTTCTATCAAAGTGTCATCACCCTTGAGAATTGAAGGCATAGAACATGGATTTATTTCTAAAAATAGATCCTTTAAGGAGGCCATGTGATAGGAAGCACCTAAATCAATAACCCAAGTTGAAGGCTGAGAAGCTACTGCAACAAGTGCCTTACCCTTATTTTTACCTATTTTGTTATCTTTTGCCTTTGTATAATCTTGTGTGGATATGTTTTGAGATGAGGATTTAGGAACACTAATTTTATTCTTCTTAAGCATCTTAGTCAAGGTGTTAATCTTCTTTTTCATGCACTGGGAGTCATCATGCCCAAGTTTCTCACAAAATTTTCATTTGAGTTTCTCCTTCTTAGGTTTTTCACTTGAGGAGGAATCATTTGATGATGATTTTGGCTTGGCAACTAATTTTTTATTCTTATTGTGCTTATGATCTAGTTTATACTATTTTTTCTCCTGTTTACCACTACTATAAGGCTTTTTCTTGCCCTGATTGACAATCAAGGCATGTGATTTTGAAGACTTCAATGCACCCATTTGAACTAGCTTATCTTGATCTTGAGTTAGATTAGAAACAAAGTTATCAAATGATGTCATTTTCCAAGTGGGTCCAAGTGCACGTTTGGTAACATGAAATGTGGAGATGAAAACTAAATAGTCATGACATAGTTTTGCAAGCATAGATAGAATCAATTGGTCATTTTTTTTCAATGCCACATTATTTCAACTGTAGTCTCAGTGATTTGAAATTTGTAAAAAAGGTATTTTAGGGTGTCATAATCACCTGTGCTTAGTGTGATGAGCTCATTCTCTAACTCATGACCCCTCATGATGTCTTGCACTCCAAAAATCTTGTCCAAAATTATCTAAACTTCATTTGGAGTTTTTGCAGATTCAACATGAAATAGAAGGTTGGGATACATTGATAGGCATAGAAACCCATAGGAATTATCACATCTATTATACCACTTAACGTTTTTTACATCTATAGATGGCTCATTTTATTCACCCATAGTAATCTGATAGAGTCCCTTACCTCTCAAAGTGATTTATATTTTAGACTTCCATTCTAGATAGTTAAACAATGTGAGTGGTTCAATGTTTAGATCCATTAGTGAAGATTAGAATGAGAAAAATTAAAAAATTAAAATGAAAGAAAAAATATAGAAATCACACAGTACAATTACCCCCTAAATTATCAAGAATACCCCCTAAAGTTACATTGTACACACACTCAGTCTTGGATGTTAGGCACAGCTGAGAATGCATCTATGAGCAATCAATGTGAGAAAGTATGAGAGGGATATCAGGCATAGATGATAATATGTCCAAGAGGAAAGGTACAAAATTTTGAATATTTTTTTAACCTATTACACCATGTGAAAAAAAGATGTTACAAAAGTCCTGAAACAATGTCACCAATGTGTAGAGATCAAGAAAATATGCACTTTAAAAAAAATAGCACCCAAAAAGGAGCTATAGATTAGAAGTTATAACACTTATTGGTTCTTACTCCCACATATTCTTGGACCCTTTCCAAAAATGGAAAGTTTTTTTCTAGACATGTTTTTTCCTCCAAAAATAAAAAAAATGAAACAACTTTACTCTATTTCTTCATTACCTTTCACCTAAAATTTGATGCCCCCTTGAAAATCACACATGTTTGTGCAATTACATGTCTTTAGGTTCATGTAACTACATTACTTATAAAAATTAATAATCAAAATCTCTTTAAAAACCTGAATGCTTTTCTTAGTGTAATTCAGGTTCTTCTAGCTGCTTGACTTTGGGTTCTTCCAATTACACTAGTTTGGGTTCTTACAACTGCTTTACTTATAAAAAGTTATAAGTAGTTAACCTTGAGAAACCTAATTACTTCTCCTTGGTGTATTTTGAGTGCTTCAAATATATTTACTTTGGATTTGTGCAACTTATTTACTTATAAAAAGTTATAAGTAGTTGACCCTAAGAAACCCGATTACTTCTCCTCAGTGTATTTCAGGTTCTTTGAATAATTTTACTTCAGATTTGTGCAACTATTTTACTTATAAAAAGTTATAAGTAGTTTCCATAGAGAAATCCAATTACTTATAAGTTATTATCCTTGAGAAACCTGATTACTTATAAGTTATTGCCTTGGAGAAACTTGATTACTTATAAGTTGTTGCCCTCGAGAAACCTGATTACTTATAAGTAATTGCCTTGGAGAAGTTGAAGCACTCAAAAATCCCTATTTGTTTTGGAATCAAGTAATCACCCTCCAAGAACCTGATTACTTCCAAGTAATTTAATTTTAAGAAGTTGAAGGAGTTTAAGAACCTGATTTGGTCTACAGAGAGTAAATTAGGGTTTGCAGGCTATATTACTTCATCCGTATAGATGTCTAACCATATGGAAAAAATGGATTTTGAGAAAAAAAAGTATAAACTTTCTTAAAAAATTAAGAGCAACCTATTTTAGATCTCAAAAAATCCACAAAATATATACAAACAGATTTTTCATCAAAGGCATTTAGACATGAGTTTCAAGGAAGATTAAGAAAATGGCAGCCAAGATAGAAGAAAAATCAGCAAGGTGAATGCATGGAGGATCTCACCAGGGAGCCTGATACATGAGGCTATCAGGAAGGCTATGATACATGAAAGAGTGTGCCAAGATCTCTAAACAGATTTCACATAATCAATGTTGAATCTTGTGAGGTAGTATGAGAGCTCAAAATTCCAAGAGAAGAAAAATATGCATTAACTTATCTATTACAAAATGTGAATGAGCTGATTCTTCATTAACCTTCTAAAAAATAAAATTGAGGTACATATAGAGAAAATTAGGGTAACATGAGGAAGCCTCTAATTTTCTTAATTAACTAATTAAAATTAAATATAATTAGACTATGGACCCTTTATAACTAACCTAATTAAGCTTAAATAACATAAAACAGCCATACGATCATGTAGGCAAAACCTAGTGGGAAAAAGCACTACACTAATAGTAGCCTAGGATTGCATGTAGGTAATTCAAATTCCAAATTTGAAGTTTTCCTACCAAAACTAGTTTTTCAAAAAATTAAATTTTTGGCTTGTTGTATGATTTTAAGGGGTAATTTAATTGGTTAATCAGGTTTTTAAACAAGCTAAAAACATTTCTAGGGACCTATTGAACTCATGTCAAAAGTCCAAAGACTTAATTGTATAGAAATATCCTTTTATCCCAAAATTCATGTTTTGAACTCACCTTGTTGACAATTGGAAAGGTAAGTTAGGTATTTAGAGTGATTTTTTGCATATAAAAGGTGATATTTTTGAGGTTTGAAAGGTTGATGCATGTTTTTAATAGCACAAGATTTGAAATAATAGGAAATAAGGAAGCCCCTATTGAAAAACTTAATGCATACCCTTGTTTTGGGTGTTGCTTCTTTTGTTTGTAGATGGTGTTCATGTTGTTAATAGATAAATGACATTGTAAATGTGTTTATAAATGTGTATAAAGGTTGAGGCTATTATCTATTGGATAATTTTTAAGAATAAATCATTAAATTTCAAGATCCATACAGGGTTGGTAGATAAACCTATTGTTTTCCTATACTTTATCTTTCTTACACAGACTGTGTAATGATTTATGAAATAAATAATCATTAAAATGAGTTGAAAATTATTCATAATGTTTTGGTAAGTCACTTTAATTATTTATAATATTATTTCAATCTTTTAATTATATAGCATTATGTCTTGTTCACTTTTGCAAGAATACAGGTTTGTAGACACACTTTTTCCTGCACAGATAAGTGAGATTTAGATTAGAAAACCTTAATAGTAGATTGGGAAACAAAAACTAATGTTTTGATAACTTTTATGAGGTCAAGATAGACCTATAGAAGTTTTTATAGTTCTATGAAACCTTTAAGAATGTTCACAATCAAATTATTTATAGCCTTGGGTTTGCACTGGGTGGAAAAAGCCCTAAACTAGGGTTTCAAGTAGAACTTTTGTTCAAACTATAAAAAATTAACAATTTTTGTTAGTTTGGTCAAATTTATTATGCTCTAAATTAATCACAAGATTTAATGTTGATACATATAGGACATTATGTATTTTGAAGGTCTGAATTATAATCCAGCTAGAAGAGGGCTAATTGGGTAGGCCTAAAGAAGGAAAGTGGACTTAGGAGATGAGTTAGATTCTCAAATTTGATACACAGGTGTATCTTAATATTATACCTTTTTAATATCACAACTAATTATACTTTTTCCTTATAAGTCATTTTACATTTAGGAAGGGCTAGTAGGAAGGTTGTCAAGAACCTAGTGAATTGGGTCAAGGAGACAAGGTTGACACTAAAACCAAGGAATCCTTTGCATCACATCCCATGTTATATATAAAAATTTAATCATTTAAAGTATGTATAAAAACATGATAATATATGTAATCACACAAATATTTAATCTTTTAATCATGTATGAAACATGTAATCCAAGGTAACGGGTATACAAGCTTAATTTCAAGTAGATATATAAATTAGGCATGTAGTAATAAATATTCCAATAGGGGGTTGAGTAAGTCAAAGGAGATTTGTATAATATGGATATGTAAAATATGAATCCTACATATGTTATTCCCAATGGTTCTCATGGTAATATAGTAGATCTAGCATCTATATTTAAGGAATCTAAAAAACTATGGGGAATGTAGTGGATTATGATATTTTGAGAGCCCTTTCCAATAAAAAGCCAAGATTTTTTTCTAATATGTATATATCTACTTGGGAGGAATTGAAAGTGAGATTAAATATATATGAATCTCATGGATATAAGGGGTATTTTACCTAACATGATTTTGACGAATTAAAATTTAGAGTTTTTTAAGAGGTTTTAAAGATGTGAATCCTTATCCAATTAATGGTAGTGATAAGGAAGATTCATATTCTTCCCATTCAGTCCACTCTAAATTTGGATTTTCAAACACCCTTTAAGAAAATTGGTGTTCCCAAGGATTGAGTTTTAGATGATTGTTATAATCTAGTTACTAAGGCATTGTTGGGGAAAATTTTGGGTAGACACTTGAAGGGTAAGTGTTTTTAGAAATGGTCAGAGGATAAATGGAAAGGAATTTAGGTGTATAATATTCACTATCTAGTAAAAGGATAGTTTTTAGTGAAATTCCATTAAATAGATGAAAGGGACATGATTTTTCATTTCAATGGATGGAAATTTAATAGGGAAATACTATTTATTCTTCTATGACACAATATTTTTTTGAAAATAATAATTTGAAATCCACTTTAAATGAAAAATGGGTTTATCTTTACTGCCTTCTTGTATAATATTGGAAGAAAGAGGTTTTTAAACTTATTAAGTATGCCCTAGGGTTATTTTGTGAATTGGATCCAAGAACCATGGGCAAGGATGTTGAATTTTCATAACTCAAGGTTCAATGAGAATATTAGTTGATAGGAACCAAAGCCCTTATTTGTAATTATGTGGGGAAAGAGATGGTTTAGATCATGGAATTTAGACATCAAATTAAGACTTGCTTTATTTATCTATGTTTTGGTCATACTTTTAGATCTTTTGATAATCCCATTTTTTTATGATAATCCTTCTCAATTTGGGTTGATTTCTATTGATAATAGGATAAAGGGTTTTCTTTAACCAAAATTAAAGAGAACCTGGATTATAATGATCAAATTCTTTATTGGTGTTATTCAAGATGGAGACATTCCTTCCAAACATCATGATATGACTTTTTATTTGGATTAATACTCTAACAAAACTATGGAATTTAAGAAGTATCCATGTTTTAAGAAAAATATGAATCATGTTTTTAAGGATGAATAACCACACTTGACATTATAGGATTAATACTCTAACAAAACTATGGAATTTAAGAAGTATCCACGTTTTAAGAAAAATATGAATCATGTTTTTAAGGATGAATAACCACACTTGATATTATAGGAGCATGATAGCAGGCAAGAAACATTTGGGGAAAATTCAAATGTTCACATGGATAAAGGAGAAGAATATTTTATTTGATCAATATATCAAACAAGGTTGGAACCCCTATATCTATTGGGAGTTAAAAGGGTATCCAAAAATGGGAATATAATATATGTTGTAAAAAAATATAGAATATTCACTAGAGGTAATTTAAATTTTGGTATTGAAGATGGTAGTGGAAATGTTCTCTACCATAAGGAGGAAACACATACTTCAACATTTGTTTATTATAATGTAATGGGGATCCATCTTACTTGGTAAACATAAAGATACAGTTTATTGTGTTTCATGACTATTTCATTGAGTTTATTATCTTCAATTTACAAAAATAATACTAGACACAAGTCCACATTCCTATTGATTCCCATACAAAATTCATACTCTATTATGATAATATTTTTAAGTGGTGAACCAAAGAAGAATTGGAGATATGGATAATGAATTTTTTTTTATGGAAGTTTTTCTTTGAAATAGTGTACTCCTAGGAGTTCTCCAGTTGTAGTCATATATTTTTAAGTTTTTTTTATCTCGTGTTGTAGTAGCCTCTTAATTAGATTCAACAATAATCTTATTTTAAAATATAAATCCTAGTTTATGTCTATAACTCTAATTTTTAATGGCTTGTTATCATTAAAAAAGTGATGGTCCTGATAAAAATGACCTCTTTCACCTATGATTTTATATGATTAGGTTGGTTATGCATTTTAGTTCTTGTCCTTTACTTCCTTATTTCAATTCTTTAAATCCTTTGTCTATGTCTTCTATGTACATATCTATTTCCTTGGTAGTCAATATGTGTATGGGTGGATTTTTAAACTTTCTCATAATCATTATGTATTTTTTAATGCATATGTCCATTTAGGATGTGTACATGATATAATATTTTTTAATATTTGAAGAGAATATTTAGGGAGTGGCTTACTTAGTAAAATATTGCATGGATTTTTATCTAAGGAAATGATTTTATATGCCCAGTGTTGACATATGAAAATATATGTTTTAAGGAAGAGGTGAGATTTTATAAATCTTTTGCTTAGATGACATTTATGTGTATAGTTTGTTTCTATAGTCCTAGTCATCCATTAGAGGCTTTAATTTGTGTATATGTTATATCTATTAGTATTAATTTATCTTTTATAAGTGGTTACATAAGAATATTTTTAGGGTGACATGTTTTAAAACATTTACATGTTTTTCTTATGGTTTTCATGAGATTGAATGATGGAACACAATGATATTGGTTTGGTTTTTCCTTTGATTGGTTATGGGTTGCAAAAGTTGATATATTTTCTATACTTTTTTGAAGGTTATGGTTATGTATTTTGGTTCAAATTATTTTTTAGGAAGTAAATATACGTATGTTATCTTACAAACATTTTGGTTCAGATTGATTGTCATAAATATAATGTTATGAGATGGTATCTATTTAGAATGTTAAATTATTTTAGACATGGAGTGCCTTTTATACTTCCTTTCTTTATCCTAAAGTATTTGGAGGGGTCTATTATAAAATTCAAGCATGGAAATTACTTCAATCCTAGACATGAGGAATTAATTTACTTTATTTTTAAGTAATTTAAAGGCATGAACCAAATCATGCCTGATATCTCTCAGATCTAGAAGGAGAAGCCCGAGGAAGGTCCTATAGATATTATAAAGATTTAAAAAATGTGGATAATGTTGGAAATATTGTCATTGATGTCAAAGGTCTAGCATTATTGGTGATATAGGCCCCATTGCATTTAATGTTGTTTATCTTGGCTAATGTGAGTTAATATTTATTTAACATTAATGAATATATTTTTGGTTGCATATGACAAAAGAAGGGCCCATGGAGAAGTAAAAGAGCCACGGGATAAAGACAAAAGAAGGATGGGATGCATTTTCCCATGAAGAGTCATCTTGGGGAATACCAAGAGTCACCAAGTGAAGACAAAAGAGTAAGGGCACAATTTCTCATGAAGGGACACTTTGAGGAATAAAAAAAGTCACCAAAGATAAGGACAAAAGTGGGGTGAACATTTTTGATCATGAAGGGTCACCACATGACTTTTCAAAGGCTTGAATATGAAGGGTCATACAATTTTGGGGCCATTTTCGATGAGGATTGAAGGGTCACAAAGGGGGAAGGCCAAAGGTCATTTGGAAAGCTATAAATAAAGGCTTGAAAAGCCATTTGTAAATATGAAAAAAAGAGGTTGATTTGATATTGTATTATCTAGCTTAGAAGAGCAATTGTGAGAGTTGAATATGATTTGTATTTGTTATATCTAGCTTAGAAGAGCAAAGGTGAGAGAGAGAGGAAAGAGATGTTGTATTGAACTATAATTTGTTGATATAGCAACATTGAGAGATAGGTGTGTGGTATACACATAGGGGTTGGTGCTCATGTGGGTTGGTGCTCGGCAAAGGGGTATGGTGCTCCTGTGGGTTGGTGCTCATGAATAGTAGCTTTGGTGCTTGGCAAAGGGGTATGGTGCTCCTGCAAGTTTGGCTTGAAAATATTGTTTGGGTTGGTGCTCATTCATATACTTGAGATTGTTCTCCATGGTTTTTCCCACATTGGGTTTCCACGTTATATTTGGTGTCTCTCTCTTTCTTGTTTGAGTTTTATTTCATATCTTGAATGTTTGATTAATTTAATTTGATTAAGGGAAAGTTTTATAAGATATATGATATACTGATTCACCCCACCTCTTAGTATATTCCATGCTTAACAATTGGTATCAGAGCAGGTTCCTTTTTTAAAAATTTTTACAACTTGAAGGTAGATCAAGAAAGCACAAGATGGCCATACATAAAGGTGCCTTTGAAAGAAAAAGAATAGTTGATCAAGAAGAAGAGGATGAAGCTGAAGTGAATATGGAAGGAGAACTCATGTGTGCCTTAGAAGAGTTGAAAATTATTGAAAAGAAAAATCAAAGATTGAAGCATCAAATTGATAAAAATGAAAAGGAGTCAAAGGAGATAATTGAAGATCTACAAGTGCACTTTGAAGAAGCCAAGAAAAATGAAGAATATTTGATGGCACAGTTGGAAATATCAAGAAAATAATGTGAAAGGTATGTTACTGAAATTGCCTCTTTAAAAGAAGAGATTGAGAAAGCAGTCAATAATAAAATAGTCAATGATTTAAAATTTGAGATTAACACTAACATGCTGAATAAGATATTAGAAAGCCAAAAGGAAATATCAGATAAGACAGGTATCAGTTTTGAAAAGAAGAAGAGCTATGTTGAAACTCTTACAAATAATGAAACAAGAAGGGAAGGAGTGAATAATACAGAGGACAAAGAAGGTTGGAAGGAACAAAGCTATAAAAAGGCAATCAGGTTATAAATTCATAAACAGGTCTTATTTTTATGGTTACTATTTTTATTGTAATGGATATGGTCATAAGAAATTAGAATGTAGAAAAAGAGCTAACAATCTCAAAAATAAGGAAAAAAAAGGTCATGTAGAGTCAAGCAGAAGCTATAACTCTTTTTCTCCTCTATTAAGCTTTGATGAAGAGACCATAATTTATTACAAGTGTAACAACTTCAGACACATAGCTCGGTATTATAGAAGTGTGTTCGAGTTAGTCAAGAAGGACCAGAGTTTCAGGGCTCCATTCATCAAGCAAAAGGTTCAGACATGGCAGAAGAAACAATCTGAAGGTTCTATGTTGGTCCAGACAGCTTTGCATGCAAGAAATGAAGAAAAGCCATGGTTTATTGATAGCGGATGTTTGAGGCATATGACAAGATACAAGAGCAAGTTCATAACCTTGAAGAAAATCAATGGTGGCACAGTGAAATTTGGGGACAATACTACTGCCAGAATTGCCGAAAAAGGTACACTAAGTTTAGATAATGGTAGAACTAAAACTAAAAATGTTTTATATGTAGAAGGTCTTAAGCATAATCTTTTGAGTGTAAGTCAAATGTGTGATTAGGGGCACACACTAAAGTTTTATGCATAAGGTTGTGAAATTAGAAGAAAAGATTCAGATGTATTGATTGTAGATGCTCAGAGAACAGGTAATAACTTATATATGCTATCAGACATCAAAGGTCAAAAATGTTGTTTGAGTCAGATTGAAGAAATTTGGCTATGGCACATGAGAATGGGGCACATAAATTTTGACAATATTGTCAAAATTTGCAAAAATCAAGTAGTCAGGAATCTTCTAAAGATCACAAAGCCATCTAACATGCTTTGTGGACCTTGTCAGCATGGGAAGCAGGCTAGAAGGCAGTTCAAAACAAAAGAGTACTCGACCACTCAGATGCTAGAGCTTGTTCACACTGATCTATGTGGACCTATGAGGACTCAAAGTACTCAAGGTGATAAATATTTCATGTTGCTTATTGATGATTTTTCACGTATGACTTGGATAATGTTTTTAAAGAAAAAATCAAAAGCTTGTAGACAGTTCAAAGCATTCAAAGCATTAGTTGAGAATGAAACTAATCTAAAGATTAAGTGTCTAAGATTAGATTGAGGAGGAGAATTCATGTCAGATCAATTTATTTAGTTTTGTGAAGATCATGGAATAAAGAGACAGTATTCAGCAGCCAAAACTCTACAAGAAAATGGAGTAGTTGAACAGAAAAATAGAACAATTCAGGAGATGGCGAGGACAATGCTAAATGAATCCAAGATAGCAAATAAATTTTGGAGAGAGGAAGTTGGTACAATAGTGCATATTCAAAATAGATATTTATTAAGAGTCAACAATGACAAGACTCCTTATGAGCTATGGAAAGACAAACCAGCAATAGTTGATTATTTCAGAGTTTTTGGTAGCAAATGCTTCATAAAGAGAACCGATGAAAAACTTGGTAAGTTTGAATCCAGAGTAGATGAAGGTATATTTCTTGGTTACTCTTGCAAAAGTAAAGCTTATAAATCTTATAACAAAAGAACCAAGAAAATTGTTGAAAGTGCAAGTGTCAGAATAGAAGAAAATGGAACACAAAAGATCAGTGATCCAGTAGACATTCCTAAAATCATTGAAGAGGAAGGCTTTGAAGAATTAGATGAAGATGAGGAAAAGGAGAAGGAGAAAAAGGGCACCAAGACTCCATCCAGATATTTTCAAAAAAATCATAATGAAAGTGACATCATCAGGGATATAAAAGAAGGAATTCACACCATATGAATGATGGTAAGTGAATTTGAACAAGTTAATTTCTCTTTGTTATCTAAAATTTAGCCTAGAAATTTTTTAGAAGCTAGACATGATGAGCATTGGGTTAAGGCTATGGATGAAGAATTAGATTAGATAGAAAAGAATGATACTTGGGAATTAGTGCCTAGACCAAAAGATCACAATGTGATAGGAACAAAATGGGTTTATATAAATACGTTGAATGAAAATGGAGAAGTAACCAAAAATAAAGCAAGATTAGTATGTAAAGGATATGATTAGATTGAGGGAATAGATTTTGAAGAAAATTTTGCACCAGTAGCAAGGTTAGAGGCTATTATAATGTTTCTTGCATATGCAGTAGTTAAAAATTTCAAAGTATTACAGATGGATGTCAAGTCTACCTTCCTAAATGGGAATCTTGAAGAAGAGGTCTACATTGAGCAGCCTGAGGGGTTTATTATCTCAAATATTAGTAATCATGTATGTAGATTGAAGAAAGCATTATATGGATTAAAACAAGCTCCCAGAGCTTGGTATGCAAGACTTGATAAGTACCTGCAAGATCAAGGATTCAAGAGAGGATTTGTTGATAGTAATCTTTACATCAAAACAGAAGGTGAGCATCAATTGATTGTTGTGGTATATGTTGATGATATCATTTTTGGAGGAAATATTGAAAAGATGAAAAAAGAATTTTTTGATAGAATGCAAAAATAATTTGAGATGTCTATGCTTGGAGAATTATCATTTTTCTTAGGATTACAAATATTTCAATCAAATAAAGGAATTTTTATATCTCAAAGTAAATATGCCAAGGAAATGTTGAAGAAATTTGGTTTTGAGGATTGTGTACCAGTTGGCACACCTATTTGTATAGGAAATAAGGTGAGCAAGGATGAAGATTCACCTATTACAGATCAATCTTTGTATAGATCTATGATTGGTAGTCTTTTATATTTGATAGCATTGAGACCAGACATCATGCATGCAGTAGGTATGGTTGCAAGGTATCAGTCATCTCCGAGAGATAGTCATGTTCAGTTGGTGAAAAGAATATTCAAATATATCAAAGGGACATTGGATTATGGATTATGGTATCCCACAAGTAAAGATTTCACTTTAGTTTCTTATATAGATTCAGATTGGATAGGGTGCTTAGATGACAGAAAGAGTATAAGTGGAGGAGCTTTCTTCCTTAGTGATAGCTTAGTATCATGGCTAAGAAATAAGTAGAACTCAGTATCACTTTCTATAGCTGAAGCAGAATATATTGTAGAAGTATTATGTTGTACTCAAGTGCTTTGGATGAAGCAAACTTTGGAAGATATCAAGGTAAAGTATGATGACCCTATTTCCATTTTTTGTGATAACACAAGTGCTATAAATATTTTGAAAAATCTAGTAATGCATTCAAGAACAAAACATATTCCCATTAAAAATATCACTTCTTGAGAGAGCAAGTTGTAGATCAATAGGTTAAGTTGGAATATATTAGTACTATAGAGCAGATTGCAGAGATTTTCACAAAGGCACTACCAAAAGACACATTTGAGTATCTACGAGAGAAGTTGGGAGTAATTTCCTTTACTTCTTGCCATTGAGGTTCAGCATCAGTTGAGGGGGAGATAAGTATTAGCTCTAGGTAGGCCCTTTACCATTGATGTCAAAGGGGGAGAATAATAGGTACAGGTACAGGTGCAAAAATAGGTACAAGAAATAGGTACAGGTTGCTACAGTAAGGGAGAGTTACTATATGTTTTTAGATGATAGTATGTGCAGGTGACAGAATGTGGCAATTTCAAGATTGAGGTTACCATCAATGACAAAGGGGGAGATTGTTGGAAATATTGTCATTGATGTCAAAGGTCTAGCATTATTGGTGATATAGGCCCCATTGCATTTAATGTTGTTTATCTTGGCTAATGTGAGTTAATATTTATTTAATATTAATGAATATATTTTTGGTTGCATATGAGACAAAAGAAGGGCCCATGGAGAAGTCAAAGAGCCATGGGATAAAGACAAAATAAGGATGGGACGCATTTTCCCATGAAGAGTCATCTTGGGGAATACCAAGAGTCACCAAGTGAAGACAAAAGAGTAAGGGTGCAATTTCTTATGAAGGGACACTTTGAGGAATAAGAAAAGTCACCAAAGATAAGGACAAAAGTGAGGAGGATGTTTTTGATCATGAAGGGTCACCACATGACTTTTCAAAGGCTTGAATATGAAGGGTCATACAAGTTTGGTGCCATTTTCCATGAGGATTGAAGGGTCACAAAGGGGGAATGCAAAAGGTCATTTGGAAAGCTATAAATAAAGGCTTGAGAAGCCATTTGTAAATATGAAAAAAAGAGGTTGATTTGATATTATATTATCTAGCTTAGAAGAGCAATTGTGAGAGTTGAATATGATTTGTATTTGTTATATCTAGCTTAGAAGAGCAAAGGTGAGAGAGAGGAAAGAGATGTTGTATTGAACTATCATTTGTTGATATAGCAACATTGAGAGATAGGTGTGTGGTATACACATAGGGGTTGGTGCTCATGTGGGTTGGTGCTCACAAATAATAGTTGGGTTGGTGCTCGGCAAAGGGGTATGGTGCTCCTGTGGGTTGGTGCTCATGAATAGTAGTTGGGTTGGTGCTCGGCAAAGGGGTATGGTGATCCTGCAAGTTTGGATTGAAAATATTTTTTGGGTTGGTGCTCATTCATATACTTGAGATTGTTCTCCATGGTTTTTCCCACATTGGGTTTCCACGTTATATCTGGTGTCTCTCTCTTTCTTGTGTGATCTTTATTTTTTGAGTTTTATTGCATATCTTGAATGTTTGATTAAGTTAATTTGATTAAGGGAAAGTTTTATAAGATATATGATATACTGATTCACCCCCCCCCCTCTCAGTATATTCTGTGCATAACAAATAAAGTATCTAGGGAGCCCGAGCAGGGTCTTAGGGAGAAATAAAAATTATGTTAAAAATGTTAGTGTCAAGGAGATTAAAAAGAAAAAAAGACCAAGATAATATTAAGAAAAGTCTCAGAACCACTTCAAAATATTCAAGGCCCAATAAAGGGAAATAGGGGAAACAAGGGAATAAAGGTCCACATGATTTGCATAACAATAGGGGAGAGGAGATTATCATTGATGTGAAAAAGGATAGTGATGAGACATAAGAGTATCAGAAGGAACTGGAGTAGGTAAGTAAACTTGAAAAGGTACCGAATGTAGCAAAGAAGCATAAGGGGATTAGGGAGAAAACATATACCTTCCTAGAGAAAAGGGAGACTTCCTTGAACCAAAAGGATTAAAATGTGGCCTCCAACAACTTGGTTTATTTGCTCAAAGGTAATGATATATTATAATTTTTTTTGAAGAACTTGACCTACAAAAGGCCATCATGAGGTGGTTTATGTGCACAAGTATTGAGATAAAGGGAAAGATGAATGTGCTATAACAACAAAATGCAAGGATGATCCAAACCTTAGCATCTAGGGAGGAAGCCAACTAGATTCAGGAACTAACTTACAAAGTGGAGTCATTGGAACAAGTTAATGAAAATATATGTAATAAGATTATAGTTTTAGTTAATTTCAATAAAGTGGTAATGTATGAAGGAATCCATAATATTTAAAAACTTTAGGCACATTTTAGAGTACTATTTGAACCTAGTTTTACAGGTAAAGGGAAAGGCAAGAAAGGACAGAGTAAAAATTCTCAATACACATTTGATCATGAAAATGTATTGATGTAGATTGAATGAATCTCAAGAATATGAAGGCATACTGGGAGGATCTGTCTGGTAGCCTAGATTTAGATTAATGCTTTTGTTGTTTTGTGGCTATTTTAGGGCTATTTTTTAGCTATTTATGGATTGTGTTAGTTTGTGTCTCTTTTTTTGGATTAGCTAGCTTGTTATTTCTTTGGTATTTAAACTTCTCCTAGGTTTTGGGGACCCTAGTTCAAAAAAATCCATCCCTTTAACCTTAATAAAAAAAATCATTTTCTAAATTTTTACTCTCATTTCTTCTTTGTTTCATTATAGGTTTAGAGAGAGAGCTTCAAAGAGAGAATGTCAAATATGAAGGCCATCTTTTGAGTATATATAAGGCCAACCTCTGAGTATATATAACAAGAAGTCCACACACACACACACATTCTAAATTTAGATTACTTTTCAAAATATTCAAAATTATGACTATACAAAGATTCCATTATGAACATATATTTTATATATGTATGCTTCAAACCCTAATTGTCTATATATATTTAAAA